>JACRUU010000004.1:6342596-6365096 GCA_030449085.1 Kryptopterus vitreolus
AAAAAGAAGAAAAAGTGGATTGATGAGCGGAGGCTCAAAAATCAATCCCTGGAGGAAATAATATTAATAATAATAATAATAATAATCTGTCTCTGTTAGATGCGCTTGATGAGATGAAAGCTGCGAGTCTTCAGTAATGCTGATTATACTGCGAACAAACCGTTAACGTAGCTTTAAACTCATTCATTCATTCATTCATTCATCTTCTACCGCTATATCCAATCTTCTCGGGTCACGGGGAGTCTGTGCCTATCTCAGGCATCTATGGGCATTAAGGCAGGATACACCCTGGATGGAATGCCAACCCATCGCAGGGCACACACACACACACTCACATTCACACACACATTCATACACTAGGGACAATTTTCCAAGGTGCCAATCAACCTACCGTGCATGTTTTTGGACCGGGGAGGAAACCGGAGAAACCCGGAGAAAAACCCCCTGAGGCACGGGGAGAACATGCAAACTCCACACACACATGACCGAGACGGGAATCGAACCCGGATCCTGGCGGTGTGAGGCGAACGTGCTAACCACTAAGCCACCGTGCCCCTAGCTTTAAACTCGAAACGTATTATTTTATACGGAGAGCTTGATCACGTGCTTGGGAACAAATTTGTCACGGGAGTATGAAAATGGTCTTTTCCCAATTCTTTTAGTATTAACAAGAAGAATAGAATTTAGAATATTGTTATGTGGGAAGTCCAGGGAAATTTCGGGATTTTACGATTTCACGTTGGTTTGGCACAGCAGGCTTCCGTAGTTCTCCGCCCTTTGACGAATCCGAAGAGCTCGTGTCCAAGAGGGGGCGCTATTTCGTCAGTCGTATGGAAACGCTTCGGGTTTGCGATTTCACACGTTCAACAAGCCAAAGCCAGAAAATCGGAGATTTAATTTATATGCGATTTCGCCCAGTCATATTTTCCAGCATTTATTATTTTGTTGGCTGTGTCTTCCACTACATATGTCTGTTCTCATCAAGAACCTGATTGTTAGTGATGTACTCGTTATTCATTTATTTATTCGTTCATACGTTTGTTTTATCTATTTTTATCATCCATAGTGTTTTACGGGAGCCTGGAAGCATTGAACGAAAATTTGTCTTTGGGGAAGAAAAAGCGAGTCAATCTAGAATCTGAGTGAGTTTTTCTTTTTACTATTATTATTATTATTATTATTATTATCACGATAACTACTACTACTAATAACAATAATAATTCTTATTCTTATTCTTATTCTTATTATAAAATATGAATAATGACCTAAAAAATGGTAAATAATAGGCATGATTGTAGATTAAATAGTATAATATAAATTAAAATAAGTTTATAAATAAGGTTTTTTTTAAATACATTTTCAGATTACAATATTCATATGGACATATGATGAATTACATTTTTATTATTATTATTATTATTATTATTATTATTATTATTATTATATTATTACTACTTACTACTACTAACTACTAATAATAATAATAATAATAATAATAATGAAATATGAATAATGATTTAAAAAGGTTATTTTTTTTTAAAAAAGTTATTTTATACATTTTCAGATTACAGTATTCATATGGACATGATAAATTACATTATTATTATTCATTCATTCATTCATTCATCTTCTACCGCTTTATCCGATCTTCCCTCGGGTCACGGGGAGAGCCTGTGCCTATCTCAGGCGTCTATGGGCATTAAGGCAGGATACACCCTGGATGGAATGCCAACCCATCGCAGGGCACACACACACACACACATTCACGCACACATTCATACACTAGGGACAATTTTCCAAGGTGCCAATCAACCTACCGTGCATGTTTTTGGACCGGGGGAGGAAACCGGGGCGAGAACCCGGGGGAAAAAAAAAAACCCCTGAGGCACGGGGAGAACATGCACAAACTCCACACACACACATGGCCGAGACGGGAATCGAACCCGGATCCTGGCGGTGTGAGGCGAACGTGCTAACCACTAAGCCACCGTGCCCCCCACATTATTATTATTATTATTATTTTTTTTATTATTAAAATATATGTTATTATTATTATTATTATTATTATTATTATTATTATTAATAATGACTTTTTAGCTTCTTTATTTTATCAAAAACATTACCAACTAAAAAAAACCTCCACCATTTATATTATTAACTACACAGATGACAAATGATGAAACTGCTTCGATGTTTGTTAAAACAACGCACATTTACATTGACGTGACTCGCAGAGTGTGTGATGTTGTTGTAAACAGGACGCCGATAAGCTCCGCAGCGAGTTTGAGCATAAAATGTTTAGACACCAAGGTCAGTCTGTAAACGCTTTGGCTCTGCTCTGAGGCGATGCTCTCACTCAGCTGTCAAAACTCCACTTAGCTGTTATATTCTGCTTTTCTCGCGTGCTTAAATTTGTCGCTCTTTGGAGCGTGTCGTTCTAAGAAAACGCAAATAAATAAATAAATACATCTTTCAGCCCAACACATTTCCTCCCCAGGGGAAAAATCAATAGGAAGCAGGAAAGAGAATGACATTTCTTTATCATTCCTCTGTACGTGAGTCAGTGTATTTACACAGTTTGGCGTGGGATACATTTCTGTGTATGGGATTTACCACCAAGTAAACAATGCAAGTCGGATGAGAAAGCAATCAATCTGAAGGAAAGTCGAGTATTATATTTGTGTGAAAACATAATTAAGTTTGATTAATTGTTTGAAATTGCATAACAATGTCTAGAAAGTCACCAAAACCCTAAAAAAAACACATAAAGCACTTTGGTATGTCGCAGTAAATAAGTCTGATACTGTAAATAATAATAAATAATAATAATAATAATAATAATAATAATAATAATAATAATAATAATAATAATTTTTATTATTATTTAAAAAAAAAAAAAAAAAAATATATATATATATATATATAAGCACGGTGGCTTAGTGGTTAGCACGTTCGCCTCACACCTCCAGGATCCGGGTTCGATTCCCGTCTCGGCCATGTGTGTGTGGAGTTTGTGCATGTTCTCCCCGTGCCTTTCAGGGGGTTTTTCTCCGGGTTCTCCGGTTTCCACCTCCGGTCCAAAAAACATGCACGGTAGGTTGATTGGCACCTTGGAAAATTGTCTCTAGTGTATGTATGAATGTGTGTGTGTGTGTGTGTGTGTGTGTGTGTGTGTGGTGTGTGTCCTGTGATGGGCTTGGCATTCCATCCAGGGTGTATCCTGCCTTAATGCCCATAGACGCCTGAGATAGGCACAGACTCCCCGTGACCCGAGGGAAGATCGGATAAAAGCGGGGAAGGACTGGTTAGAAGATGAATGAATGAATGAATGATATATATATATATATATATATATATATATATATATATATATATATATATATATATATAACATTATAACATATAACATAAACCAACCAATCAAATTCCAACCAGAAGGTTTGTACAAATAGAAAATAGAAAAATAGAAAAATAAAAATATATACTGTAAATGCAAACATGACGTTGTAGCGACGATTCAGCACTTTTGTTGTTGTTGTTGTTTTTGTCCGTTGATGTGCGTCAGTCCAGTCCCTTCTCATTCATGAGTCTCGTGGCTTGTAGGATGAAACTGTTTACACGTCCTGGACACCGGGGTCGGGAATTCATCGCTCCCCCCTTTTTTTTTTTTTTTTTCCCAGATTCCAGTTTGTGTCATGCTTTTGTCGTGTGTGCTGAATTGTAATGTGATTGGGAAATAAAAAAAAACAAGCAATTATATTTCCATCAGGTTTGCAATTACGCTGTATATTATTGCGGCGTGTCACGGAAGTAATTGCTTGTTAGTAGTCTCCGCTTTTTGCCTGCGCGTATATTTTAAAACACCCTCTTTTTATATCACGTAGTCAGGGGAGTATTCTTATGACAAGCCAAATAGCTGTCAGCAGGCTCGGCGTGCTCGCTATGACTAGTTATAACAACCTGTCAATTAGTTCTACCACATACAGCATACCAAGCGGCCTAATTATTAGATCCCAACCCGAACCAAACATTACAGTAAGCCGAGGATGTGTTAAGAATTGTAAAGCATAATTGTGAAAAATAAATAAATAAATAAAAAATAAAGGTATATAAGCAAATCATAGTTCTATTGTCATAGTAGCAATGGCAGTTGATTGCGAGTCATTTATTTTTCTATTTTCTTCTTTATTAAAGGTAATTCTCACTCTTAAATTAAATCACCAGGCACATGCTTGAAGTGAATTGCTATACTTAAATGTTATTGCCGGGTTTATTGAAAATTACCTGTACGCACGCCTCCGAGGCAGACGCTAGTGCATGTGTAATTTCCCTGGTTGCGTACTTTTCGGATTCACTAAATGAACTTGTATATTGGGGTGGAAAGGAAAATACACACATCGTCAGAATTGTTCGGAAGGCTTGTTCACGAAATCTCTGTGTAGATTAGTCAGCATTTTTTTTTGCTTTTTTTGTTGTTGTTTTTGAACACCGTTTTTTGTTTTCATAAGCTTTTTATTTCTTTTTTTTTCACCTCGTTAAAATGTGCAAATTCCCATAATCGGCTTTTTTTCAGTTTGGTTAAAGCAGGGGTGTACAAACTTTTTGTAAAGAGGGCCATATTTGGTGAGGTGAAACTATGTCGGGGCCGTCCATTCAGTCTGAACATTAAAATGAAATGCAAATATGAAAAAGAAAAACGTTCAGGAAGATTAAACATATCTAGGTTTATTTGAAACATTAGATAACTATTAAAACTATTAACTATTAAAACTATTAAAAGGCGACTGTAAACCACTAAATCCAAATCCTGTCAACAGGAAAACAAACACAACAAGCATATAAAAATGATAAAATGTTATTTTATTTTGCCTTAATTGATGAATACAGTGCCACGGTTAGTGGTTAGAACATTCGCCTGACACCTCCAGGATCCGGGTTCGATTCCCGTCTCGGCCATGTGTGTGTGGAGTTTGTGCATGTTCTCCCCGTGCCTCAGGGGGTTTTTCTCCGGGTTCTCCGGTTTCCCCCCCCCCCCGGTCCAAAAACATGCACGGTAGGTTGATTGGCACCTTGGAAAATTGTCCCTAGTGTATGAATGTGTGTTTGTGTGAATGTGTGTGTGTGTGATGGGTTGGCATTCCATCCAGGGTGTATCCTGCCTTAATGCCCATAGATAGGGACAGAGATAGGCACAGACTCCCCGTGACCCGAGGGAAGATCGGATAAAGCGATAGAAGATGAATGAATGAATGAATGATGAATAGAGTGGAATTTTATCGCTTTGCCTCCGTCTTCTCTGACCTTTACGTGAGAGTGCAGCTACAGGTCTTCTGGTGAAATTTAAAATAGCTTTTTTTTGTATTCTTATATTTTATACTGTTGGTCGACAGTGCTAGCGGGCCTGCTAGGGTAATTTGAACATGGGCTGCATTTGGATGTCTATCAAACCTAGACATTTGATATTAATTACAATATTTACAGTAATTCCGTTAATGCTGTATGGTAAAAATCCCTCCTCAGAAGCCTCAGAAGATTTACGGCTCTCGTTCTTAGTGTGTAAAGTACACTTGTGCCAATGTGGTGCATTAAAGCTGCCGTTAAAACAGTGTTACGTCCCCTATTAAGCGTAACAATCCACCACCTGCCGTTGAAGGGTCAGTGATGTAATTGCATAAACCTTTGGGTAAACATCAGTAGGCAAAATGCTAGTAAACAAGACTCTTGACCTTATCTAATGGGTGCAGGAGTATAAATGCAAACAGGCTTTAATGGCAATTACAATGGAACGCTTATATTATACAATCTAACTGTAAAAAGTTATCGTTATAATGCCGAATTTAATGCTGAAGTCGTGGGTTTAAGGGAATCAACAATGCATTTTATAGAATGGGTCGGACACAAGGAAACCAATCAGAACGTCGGGGGTTCGAGTCCCAGTATAGGTTAGGGTTAGTAGTTATGAAGCATATAAAACCACTAATGACATTTAAGAAGAACCTCAAAAACACAACAACAAAAACTGCTGGCAGAGAAAACATCTGTCTGGGATTGATTAAAATAAATAAATAAATAAATAAATATTATTATGACGTCCATTAATTAATTGATCCTTGATTGTATACAACGGATTTATAAGACATAAGGTGCCACCGTTGGGTCCTTGAGCAAGGCTTTTAACCCTCTGTCCTCCAGGGGGCGCTGTATTATGGCTGGCCCTGCGCTCTGATACCAAGCTGGGATATGTGAAGACAGAATTTCACCGTGCTGTAATGTATATGTGATAGATAAAGTTTATTCTGATATTTGTGTGTTTTTGGGGCTTTATGAAGCATTTTTTTAGTCTTGTTTAGAAATCAATGCCCAAAACACCAGTCTGAAAATGATTTTATTAATTATTTATTATATGTGAGATTATTAAGTAAACATGCAGAAAAAAAAAATAATAAATAAATATATATATATATATATATATATATATATATATATATATATATATATATATATATATATATAATTACACTGAACATCTGTTTCCATTAAGAAAGTAATAATATTTGCATTATTAATTAATATTATTCTCTGGTGAAATATGTAATTTCACAGTTCGTAATCTATAATGTTAACAATAGAGATTATTTACAAAAACACTAAATACAATGTTTGTAGAAAACCGTATGAGATTCGGTAATTACAATGAATATCTAAGGCATTTGGTTTCTAAGCAGAAGGTCAAGGTTTGAGCCAAACCACCAGCAAGCTAACACTGTTAACACCAGTGGGCTTTGTATTCTGGCTGACCCTTTAAACCCAATTAACCAAGCTGGGATAAGCGCAAAAAAAACAAACAAACAAACAAAACGGTCTGAACACGCATCCTTGCGTAAGCGATAGAGAGATCCTATATATACAGTGGCTGAGAAAGCACATGAACAAATCCTCCAAAAAAATAACAAATTCAAAAACAAAATAACAAACATGAAATCAAAATAACAATACGAAATGATACATACAAAAACAAAATAACAAATACAGGAGCAAAATGATGAATCCGAAAACAAAATAACAAATGCAAAAAAACACAGTAACGAATACAAAAGCAAAATAACAAATCCGAAAACATACAAAAACATAATAACAAACACGAAAAAAACCAACAAAATAACAAATACGAAAACAAAATAACAAATGCAAAAAACAAAATAAGTCCTAAAACAAAATTATAAATCCGAATACAAAATAACAAATGCAAAAAAACAAATTAACAAATATGAAAACAAAGTAACAAATACAAAAGCAAAATAACAAGTATGACAACAAAATAACAATTACGAAAACATACAAAAACAAAAAAAAAAAAAAAAAAAATGCAAAAAAAAAACAAAATTACAAATACAAGAACAAAATTATAAATAAGAAAAGAAAATAACACCTAGGAAAACAAAATAACAAATCCAAAAACAGAATAACAAATGCAAAACAGAAAATAACAAATCTGAAAACAAAGAAGCAAATATGAAAACAAAATGACAAACGCAAAAACAAAATGACAGTGTTTCCGAAAGCAAACTAGCATATACATAATATAGCAAAATAACAAATACAAAAAAAAACAAATTAACAAATACAAGACAAAATTATAAATCTGAAAACAAAATAACAAATACAAAAAAAAAAAAAAAAAAAAAAAAAACAAAATAACAAAAACAAATAAAAAAACAAAAATACAAAAACAAAATAACAAATACGAAAAATACAAAAACAAAATAACAAATACGAAAACAAAAAAATAACACAAAACAAATACAAAAACAAAATAACAAATACAAAAAAAACAAATTAACAAATACAAGACAAAATTATAAATCTGAAAACAAAATAACAAATACAAAAGCAAAGCAACAAATACGAAAAACAAAATAACAAATATGAAAACATACAAAAACAAAATAACAAATACAAAAAAAACAAAATAACAAATACAAAAGCAAAGTAACAAATATGAAAACAAAATAACAAATATGAAAACATACAAAAACAAAATAACAAATACAAAAAAACTAAATAACAAATACAAGATAAAATTAAAATCTGAAAACAAAATAACAAATACAAAAGCAAAGCAACAAATAAGAAAACAAAATAACAAATACGAAAAAAACAAAATAACAAATACAAATACGAAAACAAAATAAAAAAAAAAACAAAAAAAAAAAAACAAATAAAAAAAACAAAATACAAAAACAAAAAAAAAATAAAAAAAAACAAACTAAAATAAAAAAAAGAAAAATAAAAAAAAAAAAAAAAAAAAAAAAAAAAAAAACAAAACATACAAAAACAAAACATTTGCCTGCCGAATCCCTTCGGGTTTATTTGTTAATAAGATAATGTGTAATTGTGTTTGTCTGTCCATCATTCCAGGGAAAGAACAGAAAAATTGTCTGTAGAATTGAATTACTAAACTAGAGATAAAGAGAGCGTTTAAGCAAAAAAAAAAAAAAAAAAAAAAGCAAGTTGTGTAATTCCCGTGATATCCTTTTTATCGCCACCTACACCAGCATTTGGCAAAGTCGGGGTTTTTACGGAGGCCTTTTCGTTTTTAACGAGTCCATGAAAGTCACTTGTCATCGTGGGCGTGGCCACAAGAAAATAAAATGCGTATACTTTTTCCAACCTGCATCAATCTGATTGAAGGCGCGTCAAGTGCAGCCGTAGATTTGTGTTTGTGAGCGTCATTACCTGATGAGCTTTTCTCCTGCTGTTTCTTTTTTTTATTGTTTTTCTCTTCATCACAGATACAAAGGGTTTCTTTCTTTCTTTCTTTCCTTCTTTCTTTCTTTCTATCTAATCTTTCTTAATATTTCTAATATATATATATATTTATATAATGCTTTATTTCTTTTATACCCCTTCCCTCCTTTCATTTCTTCAATTTGTTTCTTTGTTTCTTTCTTTTTCTTTCTTTCTTTCTTTTCTTTCTAAGTTATTTCTTAATATTTCTTAATATTTATTTCTTCATTGCTTTATTTCTTTTATACCCTTTCCCTCCTTTCATTTTTCTTTCTTTCTTTCTTTCCTTTCTTTCTTCTTTCTTTCTTTCTTTCTTTCTAATATTTCTAATATTTATGTTTTCATTGCTTTATTTCTTTTATACCCCTTCCCTCCTTTCATTTTTCTTTCTTTCTTTCTTTCTTTCTTTCTTTCTTTCATTCTTTCTTTCTTTCTATATTTCTAATATTTCTTAATATTTCTAATATTTATTTCTTCATTGCTTTATTTCTTTTATACCCCTTCCCTCCTTTCATTTTTCTTTCTTTCTTTCTAATATTTCTAATATTTCTTCATTGCTTTATTTCTTATATACCCATTTTCTTTCTTTCTTTCTTTCTTTCTTTCTTTCTTTCTTTCTTTCTTTCTTTCTTTCTTTCTTTCTTTCTCTTCCTGACTTCCTTCCTTTCTATCCTTCTTTCTGTCTTTTTCTTGTACACTACTAATTTAATTCTACCTTTCATCCATTCATAATTCTTCTTTGCTTTATTTCTTGTATATCCCTTGCATCCTTTCTTTCTTTCTTTCTTTCTTTCTTTCTTTCTTTCTTTCTTTCTTTCTTTCTTTCCTGCTATCTTTCTTTCTTGTGTATTTCTTTTCCTTACTTACACCTTTCTTTCTGTCCTTCTTTCTTGTGTAAGTCTTACTTCATTCTTCCTTTCTTCTTTCTTTCTTGCACATTTCTGGCTGAATTCTTCCTTCCTTTCTTCTTTCTTTCTTCTTTCTTTCTTTCTTTCTTTCTTTCTTTCTTTGATACTTCTTACTTAATTCTTACTTCCTTTCTTCTTTCTTTTTTGTATCCTACTTACTTAAATCTCCCCTCCTTACTCCATTCTTTCTTAGTTTCTTTCTTTCTTCCTTTCTTTCTTTCTTTCTTTCTAATATTTCTTTATATTTCTAATAATTATTTCTTCATTGCTTTATTTCTTATATACCCATTTTCTTTCTTTCTTTCTTTCTTTCTTTCTTTCTTTCTTTCTTTCTTGTACACTACTTACTTAACTCCTCCTTTCTTCCTTCTTACTTATTTTCTTTCTGTATTGTATAGTCATCCCCTTCTTTCTTTCTTTCTTTCTTGTACATTACTTAATTAATTCATACTTTCTTCCTTCTTTATTATTTTCTATCTGTAATGTATACTCATTCCCTTCCTTCCTTCCTTCTTTCTTTCTTTCCTGTACACTTCTCATGTAAGTCTTTCTCTCTTTTTTTACTTGTACTTCCTTCCCTCCTTCCCTCGTCTCTTCAGAATATTACATGTAGAATTTCCAGGGTGACCAGTTTATAAAATATTCCCACCAGGCGATCTATATGCCGTCTTCCCTCGGATCTCCTGCACTGAAATGAGTTGATTTCCTTTTTTTTTCCGTTTTGTTGTTTTTGAAATGAAACACAGATCTGCTTTATACTCTATACGTTCTATTCTGCGAGCCGTTGGCACAAGACTGGCTAATTACATTGATTAAGAGAGCTGAGACACTGAGAGACACTGGAGTGCCTTCAGAATGCTGAAAGTACAAGTGCCCACTTACATAATAATGCTTATGAAGAAAAAAAAAAAAGAAAAAAAAAAAAAAAAAAAAAAGGAGCCGTCATTGGAAATGGTTCATTAGGGTCACATAGACGGGACATTTCACCAGAATTGCAAACGCCTGTGTTGTGGAGAAAATGCAAAACAAGAGCTGCGACGATGGCTGCCTGGAATAAGTAACTGTTTAATATGTATCTGTTGTAATTGCATTGTACCATAGATGGCGCTGTTAGCATGAACTGTTTCTAAACGTATAGATAAGTAGACGCGAGAAAGCCGACCAGGCTAAAGGACAAAAGTGGCGTCGCAACAAGTTAGCGCTAACGAAGCTGAATCCCCCATGGATCCCCCTGTCAGAGAGCATTACGGGTAACCCGAAGTAAAAACAAAGCGAAATGTCGACAAACAAATAAATAAAGAAATCTTTAGATGTACTTTCGGAAAACATCGTCATTGTATTTTTACGAAGAAATGTCGCCGCCTCCATTGTTTACGCGCGGATTAACGATAGCAAACATCTTTGTTTTTGTCTAGGGGTTCATTCATTCATTCATCTTCTACCGCTATATCTGATCTATCCTCGGGTCACGGGGAGCCTGTGCCTATCTCAGGCGTCTATGGGCATTAAGGCAGGATACACCCTGGATGGAATGCCAACCCATCGCAGGGCACACACACACACACACACACACACACACATTCACACACTAGGGACAATTTTCCAAGGTGCCAATCAACCTACCGTGCATGTTTTTGGACCGGGGGAGGAAACCGGAGAACCCGGAGAAAAACCCCCTGAGGCACGGGGAGAACATGCACAAACTCCACACACACATGGCCGAGACGGGAATCGAACCCGGACCCTGGTGGTGTGAGGCGAACGTGCTAACCACTACGCCACCGTGTGTCTAGGGGTTAAACTTAGTAAATAAAAGTGATACCTCAACTCGGCAGTCACGGCACGCAAACGCCAGCCGGCTATTTTTAGAACCGACCCCGAACACTCTCAGAGGAGCCGTCGAGCGCCAGCCATCCATTCTCGTTTTTACCTGTAAGTGAGTCTTCAACTTTCCCGGGCGCAAATTGGCTAGACGACGGCGAGAGAAACACCTGCGATGACGGGATGTTTGTTTCTTTCCCCGTAACCGCCTTGTTAGGCACCTGCCCCCCCCAAACCCCCCCCCCTCTGTATCCCTTACCGGTGTTCCTAGCCAGGCTTCCTTTTTCTCTCGGAGCACCTGTGTCGAGTTAATCTCACCTGCATTTCGTTTCTGTCGTTACCCCGGTTAATAGAAACACACTCCAGCGTTTATCCTTGGCGTTTAGAAGGTCTCGCGTTCACCAGGTGGTCTACACTTATGTTTTGTCTCTGCTTTCTTTAGATTTAACGTTCGGATTTATTTCTCTATTTGAGATTTTGGCGGACGCCCTTATACAGAGCGACTTACAACTTAGCATTTGAGGGTTAAGGACCTTGCTCAAGGGCTCCTACTAGTGGAAGCTTGATGGTGGTGGGGTTTGATGATCTTCTGGTCCAGAGGCTAACACCTTAACCACTGGGGTATGATCCGGGTTCGACTCCTGTCCTAGCAATGTGTGTGTGTGGTGTTTGTATGTTCTCAGGAGGTTTTTCACCGGGTTTTCCGGTTTCCTCCCCCGGTCCAAAAACATGCACGGTAGTTTGATTGGCACCTTGGAAAATTGTCCCTTGTGTATGAATGTGTGTGTGTGTGTGTGTGTGTGTGTGTCCTGTAATGGGTTGGCATTCCATCCAGGGTGTATCCTGCCTTAATGCCCATAGACGCCTGAGATAGGCACAGACTCTCCCGTGACCCGAGGGAAGATCGGATATAATAGCGGTGAGTTTAGAATTATGAGAGATGAATGAATGAAGATACATATATACACACACCACACACACACACACACACACACACACACACACACCACACACACACACACACACACACACATATATATATATATGTATGTAATCATAAATAACGCAATAAAATACAAGTTTTCTTTATGGTTGATAGATAGATAGATAGATAGATAGATAGATAGATAGATAGATAGATAGATAGATAGATAGATAGATTATACATTTCCAGAGCGACTTACAACAGAGCAATTGAGGGTTAAGGGCCTGGCTCAAGGGCCCACTACTAGCAGTTTGTTGGAGGGATTTGAACCTATGATCTTCCAGTCCAGATGCCCAATGCCTTACCCACTGTGTTCCTTTACACATTCAAACTTATAACCTTTTTTTTTTTTATTTATCTCTAAAAAGCTGTTTTGGTACAAACGCTGTACAAATATATTGAATTGAATGGGTTTTGAATTAAAGTAAAAAAAAAAAAAAAAAAATATATATATATATATATATATATATATATATATATATATATAGATATATATATATATATATATATATAAATAACCAACAGTTCTTTAAAGGCCTACAGCGGGTCAGAAAGGCACAATGAGGCAGCTGTTATCACTCAGCTCAACAGTGGAAAGAGGCTAGAATTCAGGAAAGTGCCCTTTTTAATCTCGTTTCCCTGCTAACGGCTAGTCCTGATAGCGTGTGAGCTCAGTGGATTTGGGAGTAATGTCCAACGACATGACAGCACTGCATGTGCACGTTTTGAATTGCACCACCTGCTGCACTCATGTACGAAACAGACACATTCATTATATACAACCAAAACGGCATTACGCAAGCGTTTACATGATCAGTGGATCGGGGGGGGGGGGGGGGGGGGAATAGCGCTTAATACATTCATTCATTCATTCATTCATCTTCTACCGCTATATCCGATTTCCCTCGGGTCACGGGGAGTCTGTGCCTATCTCAGGCGTCTATGGGCATTGAGGCAGGATACACCCTGCCTGGATGGAATGCCAACCCATCGCAGGGCACACACTCACACACACACACACATTCACACACTAGGGACAATTTTCAAACCTACCATGCATGTTTTTGGACCGGGGGGAAACCGGAGAAAACCGGAGAAGGAAAAAAGAATAATAAAAACCGGAGAGAATAATAGAACCCGGAGAAAAAAAACCCCCTGAGGCACGGGGAGAACATGCAAACTCCACACACACGGCTGAGACGGGAATCGAACCCGGACCGGATCCTGGCGGTGTGAGGCGAACGTGCTAACCACTAAGCCACCGTGACCCCGTGCCCATTACAGACTCGTTATATTTGTATGGAAATATAATGTAGAGGAGAAATTATATTAGGAGTAGAGAAGATAAATATAATGAATGGGTAGATGGAAAGCTCAGGGGCAAGATCAAATATTTTAGGCTGTAATTGAATTAATAATAGAAATATTATACGAAATATGTATTTCTGTATTTTTTTATATGTATTTTTTATATATATATATATATATATATATATATACAGTATCTAATCATAAATAATGCAATAAAATTTAATTTTTCTTTATGGCTTATAGATAGATAGATAGATAGATAGATAGATAGATAGATAGATAGATAGATAGATAGAGAGATAGATAGATAGATAGACAGACAGACAGACAGACAAACAGACAGATAGACAGGCAGACAGACAGACAGACAGACAAACAGACAGATAGACAGGCAGACAGACAGACAGACAGACAGACAGACAGACAGACAGATAGATAGATAGAGAAATAGAGAGATAGATAGAGACAGAGCTAGATAGATGCGTGCGTGTGTGTGTGTGTGTGTGTATGAGTATATATGTGTGTACATATGTGTATATATGTGAGCGTGTGCCTTCATTCTTTAATGAATGTATGCCGTTTGTATCCTCAGGAGAAAAAAAAATAAAAGATTACGGTCGCAGTAAACAACTTCAAACAGTCAGTAGTCAGTTCTTACCCTTTCCAGCAAGCACTACATCGCATTGCGCAAACCGTTTTCTTGAGCTTACAACAAATAGCGTCTCCGCGACCTTCACAGGAAATGTGACAAAACTCAAAACTCCGAACAGTTGGGACGCCACAAAATAACAGGCGGAAGCAGGGAAATGCCTCCTGCGTGACAAAAAACGCATTTGTGTAACGTAGGCGATATAATGACTGCGTTTTCGGCAATAAGCAAACAAACGAAAAAAAAAAAAAACAACAAACGAGACGTGAAGAACAATTTGCTTTGTGAAAGCAGCAAAACTGTACCATATTGTGTGGAGTAATGCGCACGTAGTGTAGCTGCAAAGAGAACGGGCGGAGAACATCCCGGACGGATGAACGATCGGATGGAACATCATTTAGATCCTCCGACGAATGCATGCAAAGATCCCTTTACAATTATAACAGTGCATATGCTCTCAAAGTAAAGGGTTTGGACATTTTTGTCAGGAACAAAATGTAACGATAAACAATAAACGAAAGAAAGAATAAATGAATAACAGACGATTCACACCGGGCTTACATATCCAAAAAGGTAAAGCTAATTATATACAGAAAGTAATATAAATATAAAGTAATTCATTCATTCATTCATCTTCTACCGCTTTATCCGATCGTCCCTCGGGTCACGGGGAGTCTGTGTCTATCTCAGGCGTCTATGGGCATTAAGGCAGGATACACCCTGGATGGAATGCCAACCCATCGCACACACACACTCACACACACATTCACACACTAGGGACAATTTTCCAAGGTGCCAATCAACCTACCGTGCATGTTTTTGGACCGGGGGAGGAAACCGGAGAACTCGGAGAAAAACCCCCTGAGGCACGGGGAGAACATGCACAAACTCCACACACACATGACCGAGACGGGAATCGAACCCGGACCCTGGTGGTGTGAGGCGAACGTGCTAACCACTAAACCATCTAAACTAAACGTATAATACAGTATATCGCTCCATTCATCGTTCAGACCTACACATGTAAAATCCACATAATATAAAGTATTAAAGCCGTTAAACGAATAAATGTACGTTTTGTTTCTTCTTCTTTTCCCTGTTTGATTTAAGTTCATACCCAGTGACTATAAACCTGACTTTGGCCCTTCTACATACTGTCACAGATTATAATAAATTATAGAGCATACACAGCAGGTATACACTTTCATCCTTTACATGTTGACGCTATCCCTCGATCTCTGCACTGCCTATTAATACCCAAACGTCCCTGTTGTTTTTATATAAACGCGAAATTTTCTTTGCTTAGAATGTTAATTTCATTAATTGCCACCTAGTGGACAAATGAGGGTAATCAAATGTAATCAGTTACTGAACCTTATAAAGTCAATGAAAAGTTATACTACTTAATTCATTTTGAATAGGGATGAATATGTAATAAGGATATATATATATATATATATATATATATATATAGATAGATAGATAGATAGATAGATAGATAGATAGATAGATAGATAGATAGATAGATAGATAGATAGATAGATAGATAGATAGATAGATAGATATTCATTCATTCATTCATCTTCTACCGCTTTATCCGATCTTCCCTCGGGTCACGGGGAGTCTGTGCCTATCTCAGGCGTCTATGGGCATTAAGGCAGGATACACCCTGGATGGAATGCCAACCCATCACATGACACACACACACACACACATTCATACACTAGGGACAATTTTCCAAGGTGCCAATCAACCTACCGTGCATGTTTTTGGACCGGGGAAGGAAACCGGAGAACCCGGAGAAACCCGGAGAAAAACCCCCTGAGGCACGGGGAGAAAACATGCAAAACTCCACACACACATGGCCGAGACGGGAATCGAACCCAGACCCTGGCGGTGTGAGTCAAACGTGCTAACCACTAGCCCCCTCAGATAGATATATTACATTTTATTATTTGATGTTATTCGACATTTAATATTATAATAATAATAATAATAATAATAATAATAATAATAATTATTATTATTATTATTATGTTATTAGATAATAACATTTTCTGAAAGTTTTGTTAGTTTCATTAAGTGCCACCTAGTGGGACAAATGAAAAGTAATCAAATGTAATTAGTTACTTTATTTTTATGAAAGTCATTGTTCAGATTATGTTTCCAAAGTAGTAACCTTCCCAACAGTGTATATATATATATATATATATATATATATATATATATATATATATATATATATATATATATATATATATATATATTTTTTTTTTTTTTTTTTTTTTTTTTTTTAATATATATATTTTTTTTTATTTGTTATTTTTTATTGATTATTTTATTAATTTATTTATTTATTTTTGTACATTTGTATCCCTCTAGAAGCATACATTAGCAATAGCACATTTATTATTCTGTATACAGCCCACATAAGGATGAATGGAACGGATTGCATGATGAAGTGAAATCTCATGTGCTTTTGTAGCACAATTCTAATTCAGGGGCCAAAATGCTTGTCCTGGACGCCACACTGATCCCGTCGCTTGATCCGTGTTTGATTTTGTGCAGGACGCCGCAGCCAAACACACTACAAAATGTCTTCAACCAGCCCAAAGGGAGCACATTACCATCTGGACAGCTTTGCATGAGTGAGTAATTAAGTGTGTGTGGATGGGATCGACAAAGACAGGCAGACGATGAGTGGAGGGAGAAGAGAGATACGGCAGATAGAGGCTTTTCGAGCACATATGAATAGTGTAGGGTATCCGGGTATGGTTTAATCGCACAGTAGTATAGAAATGATATGTATAATGAAAAAACGAGTTGATGTTTAAAGTGTTTTGTATGTTTTAATTGTAACACTAATTGCCTCTAGTTTTCTTTATAGATAGATAGATAGATAGATAGATAGATAGATAGATAGATAGATAGATAGATAGATAGATAGATAGATAGATAGACAGATAGATAGATAGATAGATCAGATAAGCAGATAAATAATACATAGATAGATAGATAGATAGAATGCAGATATATAGATAGACAATACAGACAGATCAGATAATATATTAAAAGACAGACAGACAGACAGATAGATAGATAGATAGATAGATAGATAGATAGATAGATAGATAGATAGATAGATAGATAGATAGATAGATAGATAGATAGATAGACTAGATAGATAGATAGATAGATCGCCTAGATAGATATAATGCATAAATTATATTATATATATCATAGATAGATAGTTAGACGGAAGGACAGATGAAGACATGGATAGATAGATAGATAGATAGACTAATTCTATCGACAGATGGATAGGACCGATAGATCCCGCTATCGCTCGATAAGATAGCTATGATCTCTCGCTATAGCTATAGATGCATTCATTATATGCAATCAATATCCTAGATAGGATCGATATGGCTGGATGGATGCTGGATGGATGGCTGGCTGGATGGCTGGCTGGTCATGGATGGTCTCGCTGGCTATATCGCTCGATGATGTAGGATAGATGATGGATTATATCTATGCAAATAATCTATATCTACCTCCTAGATCTCATCGATATAGATAGATGGATGATGGATGGATGGATATGGATGGATGATTGATGGATGGATGGATGGATGATAGATGATAGATGGATGGATGGATGGATGGATGGAGATGGAGGATGGATGGATGGAAGATAGATAGATAGATAGATAGATAGATAGATCGATAGATAGACAGACAGATAGATAGATAGTCATAAATAATGTTTTCTTTGTGGTTTATATATATATATATATCTATATATATATATATATATATATATATAGAGAGAGAGAGAGAGAGAGAGAGAGAGAGAGAGAGAGATAGGTGTGTGTGTATGAGTATATATGTGTGTACATATGTAACATATGTTGCCTCTAGAAATGGTATGGAGCGAAAAGAAAAGCAATAATGATGAGAGTGAGCAATAATCCTACAGGTAGAAATGCCTTGTTCATAAAATATATATAAAATAATATATAAAATATTCCAGAATGTGGAAAATTGTGGAAACTGCAAAATTCCATTGGATCGTCTATGAAGTAATAAAAAGTGGTAAAAAAAGTGATAAAATGTATGTTTTCATCTTATTAAATATACACAATTATTAAACGCAAAAAGAAAGATTTGCGCGGAATGACCCCCCCGGATGTCGAGGCCGTCCGTTAACAACAGAAATATTTTCAACTATTTTGATCATCGGAACAACTATAGGAATAACATGGAGGTCAATAAAGGACGGAAAATTCGTTTCGTATAGAAAATGAAAAGCGGCGTGGAATATTCGAAGCCCTTTTCTGCTTTCAGGCTTTTCGGTAAAAAGCATCAGAAAAAGGAAAAAAAAAAAAAAAGAAAAGAAAAAAAATCACTGATGGTCTCGTAATATGACATGTCAAGCTAATATCATGTTGGGAAAATGGTGTATATTATCTTGTGTACTCAGTGTACTTTTATCTGACATGCAGAAAAGCGACTCGCCGACATGCATTCAAATGCAAATTAGCCTCGTTTTTCTTTTATGAACATTGTACACTTAACTATATATATATATATATATATATATATATATAATATATATATATATATGGTACAGTGGCTTAGTGGTTAGCACGTTCGCCTCACACCGCCAGGGTCCGGGTTCAATTTCCGTCTCGACCCCCCTGTGCCATGTGTATTTGGAGTTTGTTCATGTTCTCCCCGTGCCTCAGGGGGTTTTTTTCTCCGGGTTCTCCGGTTTCCGGTTTCCCCCGGTCCAAAAACATGCACGGTAGGTTTGATTGGCACCTTGGAAAATTGTCCCTAGTGTATGAATGTGTGTGTGTGTGTGTGTTTTCCTGTGATGGGTTGGCATTCCATCCAGTGTGTGTATCCTGCCTGTAGCCCATAGACGCCTGAGATAGGCACAGACTCCCCGTGACCCGAGGGAAGATCAGAAGATGAATGAATGAATATATATATGTGTAGGGGGGTAGGTAGGTGGTAGCTCAGTGGTATCGCCCCCCGGTATCGCCAAGCTGCTTGCCTTGGGTCCTTGAGCAAGACCCTTAACCCTCTGGGCTCCAGGGGGCGCTGTATCTTGGCTGACCCCAGCTATGCAAAAAAAGATGCAAAAAAATATGCAAAATTTCACTGTGCTGTAATGTATTATATATATATATATATATATATATACTATATATATATATATATATATATATATATATATATATATATATATATATATATATATATATATATATATATATATATATATATAATATACGTATATATATATATAATATAAGCACATGGAACGACTTTGGATTGCATGCTAATGCATTGCTATAAATTCTCGCAGCGAAGCAGGAAATGTCCGTCCACATTCCTCTCCACTGAACAACAGTAGAAGGAGGAGCGAGTACTCTCGTCGCAACACCTTCCATCCTCTTATGTCTCAATTAATCTCCGAACAGGCGCTTTCACAGCAGAGCCGCTCGCATTGCGCCGCACGCCGCCCCCATCTGTCACGCCGGGCCTTTCCAAGCCATTTCAAACACGAGATGATGATACTAAATTATGCCCTTCGACTTTGACTTCCCCCCCCTCCTGGACAGTGAAGTGGTGTGACTCTTGTGTGACTCAAATATAATAAGGGTTGGCAGGCCGAGCTTTCTCACTGAGGAAGTGGTGCTCGTGGATATATAGTGGTAGTTCAGACGTTCCCACTGCTTGACTAGGAAAGAGATGGAACTGAACATATGCATTATATGGATAATGTCATACTATACCAGTGCCTCGTTTTGCTCATATTATATTATATATATATATATATATATATATATAGTATATATATATATATATATATATATATATATATATGATATGGTAATAACTTTAACTTTAATAATAATAATAATATTACATTTCTGTACATTTCTGAGTACCGCACTGAGTACTTTCCATGACATTGGCATTGCTTTGGCATAATGCAAGTCTGTTATTAGATATTACATTTTATAATTACCGTTACTTTTAATTTGTAATTACATTACATAATGCTGTTACATGTAGCTAATTATTCCTCAACACTGTATAGATAGATAGATAGATAGATAGATAGATACATAGATAGATAGCTAGACAGACAGATAGATAGATAGATAGATAGATAGATAGATAGATAGATAGATAGATAGATAGATATAGATAGATAGATAGATAGATAGACAGCCAGACAGACAGGGCAGGCAGGCAGGCAGGCAGGCAGGCAGGCAGGCAGGCAGACAGACAGACAGGACACAGACATACAGACAGACAGACAGACAGACAGACAGACAGACATATAGATAGATAGATAGATAGATAGATGTTATATTGATAGACAGACAGATATTTAGATGATGGATAGATGGGTGGATGGATAGATAGATGGATAGAGGGACATATGGACAGACGGACAGACAGACAGACAGATAGATAGATAGATAGATAGATAGATAGATAGATAGATGGATAGATAGATAGATAGATCGATATAGAAAGACAGACGGACGGACGGACGGACGGACGGACGGACGGACGGACGGACAGACAGACAGACAGACAGACAGACAGACAGACAGACAGACAGACAGATAGATGGATGGATAAATGGATGGATGGATGGATAGATAGATAGATAGATAGATAGATAGATAGATAGATAGATAGATAGATAGATAGACAGACAGACAGACAGACAGGCAGGCAGGCAGGCAGGCAGACAGACAGACAGACAGACAGACAGACAGACAGACAGATAGATAGATAGATAGATAGATAGATTTATAGATTGTTAGATTGATAGACAGACAGATATTTAGATGGATAGATGGGTGGATGGATAGATAGCTGGATAGAGGGACATATGGACAGACGGACAGACAGACAGACAGACAGACAGATAGATAGATAGATAGATAGATCGATAGATAGATAGACGGATGGACGGACGGACGGACAGACGGACGGACGGACGGACGGACGGACGGACAGACAGACAGACAGACAGACAGACAGACAGACAGACAGACAGATATATAGATAGATAGATAGACAGATATTAAATGGATAGATGGATGGATGGATGGATGGATGGATGGATGGATAGATATCTGGACAGACAGACGGACGGAGGGATAGACAGACAGACAGACAGACAGACAGACAGACAGATAGATAGATAGATAGATAGATAGATAGATAGACCTAATGTTGTTGAACATCATTTGAACGATAGTTTTTCATCTTTTTCTATTTCTGTAGGTCAATAGAACAAACCCATCAAACAAACGCTGTCAAACCCATCAATACTCTGACAAATCTGTTCATTCGTGAATGAAGTGATATAAAGACCTGCCTTATAACCATCCTTCGATCAAAACAGAAAAGTCAAGCAGAGAAAAAACAACACTGAATTATCACACCAGTGATTTAATGCCTCTTGAGAATGATGGTTGAACAGACGACGTCTGAAAGACAAGTCTTCTCGCGGCATCGTTTCCCCTAACGACTGCGTTTTCTCCCGCCGCTACTCGCTTCAGCACAGATGTAGTGCGTTTTAGCGTGGATGCACAAAAATAAGAGGCGGTAATATTTGTAGCTCAGCGTTTGCTGTGTTTCCGAAGCCACCATATGGGTCGCGGTGCCTGTAGCGTTCCTTCCTTCATTTATTTATGGTTTTGTTTTGTTTTTTTCGGAGCGGAATTTGTTGTCGAACTAATTGGAACATCAACAAACAGATTTACTTTAGGTAAATTGATAGACTGGGTGTCTTTTTCATCCGACTTAATCAAAGAAGAGAAAGTGGCGGGGGAGAGAGAGAGAGAGAGAGAGAGAGTGGAGGAAAAACAAGACCGATCACGACCCATAGAAAGCAAGATAAGCAAATAATAAATAGACAACAGGGACGTAGTGGTTAGCACGTTCGCCTCACACCGCAAGGTTCCGGGTTCGATTCCCATGTGTGTGTGGAGTTTGTG
>JACRUU010000004.1:6385096-6392596 GCA_030449085.1 Kryptopterus vitreolus
CTGATGATCTGCATAACAGGAAAAGTATTTATACCATTTCTTTTCCCTTTCGTTTATACCAAACAGTTACTGGAACGCTATTTCCACACGATATACGGAATTTTGGACGCAAAAAATAAATAAATAAAGACAACAAGGAGATATGATTAGAACGCGTTTCAACAGGAGATTACAGCAGACTATACCCGATTTGTAAGTTGTTGAGGAAGTAGCAGCGAAACTTGCTAATCAGGCTAGTGACAAACATGATGGATTGTCCTTTGTGCGCACGCTGTAAACCAATACATCATCACTATTACTACGGCGGCTCGGGCAATCTGTCACAAAAGCAGAATAAGCACGGATTCGGCGCCGCTGCAAATAGCTCCGACATCCCGAGCTGCGCAATTAAGGGGATCGTTTTTCCGCTCTTGCTCCCTCTAGTGGCGTGTCCTGTAAGTGCTCTTGGAGGCTGTAGGGCATTTTCCATGTTTATCCGTCTTCGGGAAACACATCGATGAGTCCAGTGGTTTGTGGAATGAAATCAGCACTCGTCTCCAACAGTACGTTATGTACGTTAAACGGTGTTTTGAAAAGGACACGCCTACTGTACTTTATATTTCACTTGATCCCGTCACTGTAAATATAGACAAGGGCAGAAATATATCCCGAGCTTTATCCCGCTTTATGTATCGCTGCGCTAAACTGACAATCTCCCCGAGACCTTCGATCGTCTGCTTTTTGACACGCCGCGTTTAGAAACGTATCCACAATCCATTAAACTGCCTGGGTTACTGACAGTTACGTCTCCTTTGCAGAGAACGCTTGCGTTACGTCTCCTTTCTGCTGCTCTCCACATCCTTTCTCTCTCTTTTTTTTTCCCCCTTACATATGTCAGGCAGGATTAGCATTTGTCTCACGTCTTGGCCTGGTTGAGGTTTCTCAGTGGGGGCAAATGGCAGTCGGTTAAATGACAAACGCTATTAGAGGATTCTTCTCCGAGCTTTCTGGAGTTTATTAAATGTAGACTGAAGGCGTCTCCTGCCCGAGATGAGGTGTGTTTACCATCTTTGGCGCTAGTTAAGCCTACTGACATTGGACACATACTATAACAAGAGAATAGGGAGAATATTTCCGACAGATGGAGCATGGGTAATCCCGCATTCGTTTATCCAATCAGCTTATCAAGTAGCATCAAAACAAGGCATAAAATCCTGCATCATACAACAGAATTGTGACTTGTGGAAAGTGATATGGATGATTGCCAGACATATTGACAGTCTTTTTAGTTTACATAAACAAACTAGAAGGCAAAGGAAATGGCCAGGAATGCATGCTGGGAAAAGAAATCCCCGAGGTAGGTAAACACGATAAACACAGTGATTCCGATAAGTCCCACTTCATGGGAAGAAGGACGGCGTCGCGGGATGAGCGTAATATGGCGAAAACCTTGAGGCGAGAGAAAAGAGATCGTTTCAAGTCTCGCTGATTCTGTCCTGCCTTTCGAACCTGAAAAGGACAAAGTAGAAAGTGTTTTTTCAAAATCGAGACAAACGATGTCGCTGGGAAAGTTGAAATGGCAGTGGCATTGAACAGTAAACACGTCTATCCTATTGATGCAGAATAGGATTCGCCTCACACCGCCAGGGTCCGGGGTTCGATTCCCGTCTCGGCCATGTGTGTGTGGAGTTTGTGCATGTTCTCCCCGTGTCTCAGGGGGTTTTTCTCCGGGTTCTCCGGTTTCCTCCCCCGGTCCAAAAACATGCACGGTAGGTTGATTGGCACCTTGGAAAATTGTCCCTAGTGTGTGAATGTGATTGTGAATGTGTGTGTGGTGTGTGTGTGTGTGTGTGTCCTGCGATGGGTTGGCATTCCATCCAGGATGTATCCTGCCTTAAAGCCCATAGACGCCTGAGATAGGCACAGACTCCCCGTGACCCGAGGGAAGATCGTATATATATATATATACATATAGCGGTAGAAGATGAATGAATGAATATATATATATATATATATATATATATATATATATATATATATATATATATATATATATATATATATATTATATCATCATTCATTCATCTTCTACCGCTATATCCGATCTTCCCTCGGGTCACGGAGGGAGTCTGTGCCTATCTCAGGCGTATATATATATATATATATATATATATATATATATATATATATATATATATATATATATATATATATATATATATATATATATACTAAAAATAAATAAACTTATGAATCTACTACAGAAAGCAAAAAATAAATAAATAAAATGAAAATAAATTATATACATGGTATATAATTTTTTGCCTGCTGGAGAAAATAACATTTAATAACAAAACTTAAATATTGCGGACAGAAGCGGGACAGAATAACATATATTATTTGCGTTGAGGTGTGGAATGCAGAACTCATAGTTCACGTCACGCTATTTCCGAAATGGCGCTCGCAGGAATCCAAAATAATATAACGTGAAGCTAGTGACGGAAGCTGGCGTGGCTTCTCAGCCCGGAGGTGGAAAGAAGATAACAAGCATTGTAAGGAGAAAGTAAAGAATCGTCCAGCCTTCTGCACCTAGATGACAAATGCAACAAATCCTCAGTGCCTTGAATCTCTTAATAGTGGAATACATCAAAAACTCACCGGCGCCCTGTGAAATAAATAAATAAATAAATAAATAAGGGGCATGGGGGTTTAGTGGTTAGCACGTTCGCCTCACGCCGACAGGGTCCGGGTTCGCTTCCCGTCTCAGCCATGTGTGTGTGGAGTTTGTGCATGTTCTCCCCGTGCCTCAAGGGGTTTTTCTCCGGGTTCTCCGGTTTCCCCCGGTCCAAAAACATGCACGGTAGGTTGATTGGCACCTTGGAAAATTGTCTCTAGTGTATGAATGCGTGTGTGTGTGTGTGTGTGTGTGCCCTGTGATGGGTTGGCATTCCATCCAGGGTGTATCCTGCCTTAATGCCCATAGACGCCTGAGACTCCCCGTGACCCGAGGGAAGATCGGATAAAGCGGTAGAAGATGAATGAATGAATGAAATAAATAAATAAAAAAAACCCGATATTTTCATGCAGTGTTAGAACGAGGTGTGTGTCTTTTTCCAGCTTGATGTTAAGGCTGGCACTTATTATCTGGAGTTTTGGATTTTAATTAATCAGTTAGCAGTAAAAAGAGCCCCCAGGTACTGTCTAAATGTGTCAAACAGGAGCACATTGTCGCCGTTTTAATGTTTAATTACTGCTATTTAGTGCCATTTATAATAATGCCTTAAAGGCACCCTGTCACTGGCAAATAATGCAAATCCTGGATGTCTCTATTCAACGTCAGTTATATCCTGGTAATAAAAGTTGGGTTCAATGGGCATCATTGAATTATGTTTCCCGGCATTAAAACCAATGAAATACAAATATATTTCTCACATTAGCATATTTATACTATGTTATGGTTACTATGTTTTGTCTTTCCCAGGATATTATGTCTAGCTTTGAATCTTGTCGATGTTTTATTTTCCGTAACCAGTTTATCTTTAAAGGACAAGGTGCTGACGGATGCCGATACGGAACGGACAATGCATTCATTCATTCATCTTCTACCGCTTTATCCGATCTTCCCTCGGGTCACGGTGGAGTCTGTGCCTATCTCAGGCGTCTATGGGCATTAAGGCAGGATACACCCTGGATGGAATGCCAAGCCATCGCAGGGCTCACACACACACACATTCATACACTAGAGACAATTTTCCAAGGTGCCAATCAACCTACCGTGCATGTTTTTGGACCGGGGAGGAAACCGGAGAACCCGGAGAAAAACCCCCTGAGGCACGGGGAGAACATGCAAACTCCACACACACATGGCCGAGACGGGAATCGAACCCGGACCCTGGCGGTGTGAGGCGAACATGCTAACCACTAAACCACCGTGCCCCCTAATGTAAATTTCATTCATTCATCTTCATCTTCTACCGCTTTATCCGATCTTCCCTCGGGTCACGGTGGAGTCTGTGTCTATCTCAGGCGTCTATGGGCATTAAGGCAGGATACACCCTGGATGGAATTCCAACCCATCGCAGGACACACACACACACAAACACACACATTCATACACTAGAGACAATTTTCCAAGGTGCCAATCAACCTACCGTGCATGTTTTTGGACCGGGGGAGGAAACCGGAGAACCCGGAGAAAAACCCCCTGAGGCACGGGGAGAACATGGACAAACTCCACACACACATGGCTGAGACGGGAATCGAATTTTTCTTTCTAAAAATAGAAGAAATGAAATCGCTCGTTCTTAATCGGATAAATAACACAGCATTTATTATAGAGAATGTGGAAGTCACTGTGAATACAATGAACACGTTAGATCTCATAAGGAACAGCACCAGTTTACAAGCTGACGTTTCCAGGATTTTTTTTTTTCCTTCCATGAGCGTTACTGGAGCACAATTAAGGTAATCAGTGAATAATTGCACACTGCTGTACTGGCCGGAAAGCAATTTATTTGTATTTATTTATTTATTTATATATATATATATATTTTTTTTTTACTTATCCATGATCTCTTCCGTGTCATTACACTACATGATACACATTCCGAAATCCCGCGCATCATTCTGCATGTGATTAGCAAGTTGTAATTACGCCACATAACAGATCCTGACATATTTAATACTGCGTGTGGATCGCAGGCGGTACGATCTAACCATGAAAATAATAACGGAATCATTACGAAGTGTCACATAACCAACAGAGGATGTGTGAATCATCAATCATTTAACCCGACACCATTTCTCAATACAATTCACACCACACTATTGTAAACACTAAAGGAAGTCATGCATTTCATATGCTGCTCTTTTGTTTGTGTATATATATATATATATATATATATATATATATATGTATATAGGGGGCACGGTGGCTTAGTGGTTAGCACGTCCACCTCACACCTCCAGGGTCGGGGTTTGATTCCCGTCTCAGCCAACTCACTCGGTTCTCCGGTTTCCTCCTCCCTTCCCGGTAGGTTGATTGGCACCTTGGAAAATTGTCTCTAGTGTATGAATGTGTGTGTGAATGTAAGTGTGTATATATATATATATATATATATATATCTATATATATATATATATATATTGGGGGTTCGATTCCCGCTGCAGGGAATTTTCTTCTTCCACCAGGGTTGTGTCCCCCCCCACGGTCCAAAAAAACATCCACCTCATGCGAGCGTAAAAACTTTTAGCGATACATGTGAATTTTTGCGAATTTGATGTGTTTTTATTGAGCGTATTTTTAATTCGCTTTTTGAATTTGCGCATTTTGAAGAGTCATGGAAACGTACCTATTGTTGCGTCTTCTTTCTAAATGATAGATTCTGTGTATTGTCCCTAATCAAATGTCCAAAGTAAACTTTCTCTTTTCCTTTCCAACACTGGTTATGACGGTTGACGGTATAGATTATACGGTATATATATATATATATATATATATATATATATATATATATATATATATATATATAGATAGAGAGAGAGAGAGAGAGAGAGAGAGCTGACGCAGTACACAGTCGTTTCTCCAGAACCTTGGTGCTGGAAAATACAGAACTGAGGACTATTTTAGACTAAAGTGCATCGTGTGACGAGACATTCATTCATTCATTCATCTTCTACCGCTATATCCGATCTTCTCGGGTCACGGGGAGTCTGTGTCTATCTCAGGCGTCTATGGGCATTAAGGCAGGATACACCCTGGATGGAATGCCAACCCATCGCAGGGCACACACACTCACATTCACACACACATTCATACACTAGGGACAATTTTCCAAGGTGCCAATCAACCTACCGTGCATGTTTTTGGACCGGGGGAGGAAACCGGAGAACCCGGAGAAAAACCCCCTGAGGCACGGGGAGAACATGCAAACTCCACACACACACATGGCCGAGACGGGAATCGAACCCGGATCCCTGGCGGTGTGAGGCGGTGAATGTGCTAACCACTAAACCACCGTGCCCCGTGTGTGACGAGACAGTGTATGGCAATTACACAAACACTAAATAACAACGACCCGTAACTCTGTATTTTGTTTTTCGTATTTATTAACGCGTTTCCGGTTTTGTTCATGCGTTTTCTGTTTCCTTAGCGTGATTTCAGATGTGTTATTTTGCCCGTCTCGGCCACCGTATAGAAGCATCTTTTTAGCACGGGTCAGTAGAACTTTTCATGGTAAAGATCTGTTAGAGTAGCGCAGAGATATCTCGCCAAATCGATCGTACTGTAGATTCTCACTAACTCTACTGTGGAGATAATATAAGGCCATTTATTACAAGGAACCAAGACGTGGTGAAGTATCTCTGGGGTCGGGCATTACAAAGGATGGAATTAATTCGGCAGTGTTTTGGGGACAGTCAGCACAGAGAACAAAAACCATGCTTTAAGGAACTTTTTTTGTTCATTACGGAGAGGCGATATGCGATATGCTGGGGTCATTCGTTACCCTGAACTCATTTGTTAAAGGAGGGGTAATTTTTTTTTTACTAAAGGGGGGGGGGGGGGGGGGGGGGGGGGGCGGGGGGGGGGGGGGGGGGGGTGGGGGGGGTGGGGGGGGGGGGGGGGGGGGGGGGGGGGGGGGGGGGGGGGGGGGGGGGGGGGGGGGGGGGGGGGGGGTGGGGGGGGGGGATTATGGAATTGTTCCTTAGATCATCCATCCATCCATCAATCATCAATCTTCTACCACTTTATCAGATCTTCCCTCTGTTCACGGGGAGTCTGTGCCTATCTCAGGCGTCTATGGGCATTAAGGCAGGATACACCCTGGATGGAATGCCAACCCATCACAGGACACACACACACACACATTCATACACTAGTGAAAATTTTCCAAAGTGCCAATCAACCTACCGTGCATGTTTTTGGACCGGGGGAGGAAACCGGAGAACCCGGAGTAAAACCCCCTGAGGCACGGAGAGAACATGCACAAACTCCACACACACACATGGCCGAGACGGGAATCGAACCCGGACCCTGGCGGTGTGAGGCGAACGTGCTAACCACTAAACCACCGTGCCCCCTGTTTCTTAGATAGCATATCCAATTCATTCTTTAAACCCAAGATATAGTTATAACTAGGTTTTTTCTCATCAATTAGAGGATAACTGAGGACTGATCCGGTGCTTTTAGAGAACCACGGATTTCATTCTTTACGAAGAAGCAAAGCAAAAATCGAACCGATTATTAATCGCAGCGAAGCCGGGAGACATTCTTTACAAACCTCTACGTCGCTGGTGTCGTTTATTACCGCGAACCTGAGAGCCATTCGTCACGAAGTAACAGTCACTGCGTGTTACTCATTATAAAGAGCCCGAGAGTCATTCTTTAGAAAGAGATTTAGTCGCTGGCGTTATTTATTATGGAGAACGTGAGTCATTATTTATTTATTTATTTTCTCTTACAGCCGAGTCATTGCTGTCGATCATTACAGAGACCCCACGTTATTAAAGATACGTTACACA
>JACRUU010000004.1:6402596-6417596 GCA_030449085.1 Kryptopterus vitreolus
GGGCATTAAGGCAGGATACACCCTGAATGGAATGCCAATCCATCGCAGGACACACACACACACACACACACACACACACACACATTCATACACTAGGGACAATTTTCCAAGGTGCCAATCAACCTACCGTGCATGTTTTTTGGACCGGGGGAGGAAACCGGAAAACCCGGAGAAAATCCACCTGAGGCACGGGGAGAACATGCACAAACTCCACACACACACATGGCCAGAGACGGGAATCAACTTATATATTATATATATATATATATATAATATATATATATATATATATATATTTATTGGACTTAAAAAGCTGCTTCATGCTTCATAATTCCTAACTCCACTCATCGCTGCGAAATGTCTCAATGCACGTCAGAGTGACCAACATTCAGCACACGTTCTGCAATTCATTCCACGCTGTTCCGTGCTGTTCCCTGGCTTTGAACGTTGTCTTCCCCATCCCCCTGGGACCATTATTATTATTTCGGTCCCGTCTCAATATTTTCCCCAGAACTCTCAGTGTGGGCAGGAACAGATTTACATAACCTCTTCCCCACTGATACATTGCCCATGTTTCAGGCCCGGGGCTTGGTGCCTGGCACTGCGTCGGCTCCCTCTGCGAGTTGAATGATGTACCCCAGGCCTCTTGCCTGTCTTTCTTGCCCACCCTATTGGGACAACCTGTTGGCCGAGGACTTGCTCGCAGGCTCGCCAGCATGAAGTCTCCCTCTCGCAGTCTCGTTCCATCTACATAGCACCGAACCGGGGTGATATTCACACTATGTTCTGACCAAGCCCCATGTGCCAGCGAACATGCCAGACAAATCGGGCCATATGGCGGATTAGTGCATTGAATTCTGGAAGTGTTTCAAAGGCAGCAGTTCTCCAGAACAATGCCAGAAAATGTTTCCCAGCAAAGGCATGGCTGTTCTATGAATTGCTCCTTAAAGACGGACGGGAATAACAATGCAGTCTTTGGCAACCTAAAAGCACAAGACGTGCATCAATATTTACGTTAAAAGTGCGTCAATTAAATCAATTTTCTCCGCTGCCTTTTCACTCTTTTTTAAAAAGAAATGATGCATCAAAAGCTGTCATCCCTTTTTTTTACTTCTTGAAAGAAATGTCTAGGAACATCAATAGTGTCTAGACCAATAAAGGCAAACTCTTGCCGTTAAGCCGGATTACATTTTAAGATCTATTTACTATATGGAGTCGCTTTTATGACCGGGCATGATGGCGAACGTTCCCTTTTTTTTTTTTGCTCGACCCTAAAGGATCTCATCAAATGCCCACCAGCCGTTTCCTACATGATCTTTATGTTATGGCTTTAGAGGGCACGCATTTGAAATGTCAGGTGCTGTCATGGGCAAGATCATAAAAACAGAGTACAGCGACTTTACAGCGAGTATTTCTCTATAGTTTGTGATTGACAGCATTCAATGGGTATACAGTATTGAAAACATAAATAAACAAATAAATAAATAAATATATGCACTCGATGTTGACTACTGATTTAAAATCACCTCTCATGCCGTGGCCGGAGCATCTGACTTGATCTCGAAGCATTTACTTAGCCCCCCATGGGGGTGGCCCCATTTAAAAGATAACAGTTCTCATGATCCATTGCTTGAATGCGTAAGGCCATTAGGTATGCACCAAAAGCACTTTCATATTTCTACAGGGTAATCAAATTTGTGTTTTTCATAAAGCCCTTGCGACATATTGCTTTCAGGGAGGATCAAGGTTATAGACTCTTGACGATATCATACATTCAAAAACAGTGTTCGTAGGAACACACCTCCATCAACTCAGCTGACCTTAACATTCTTCTAAAGCTTTCCGAAGAAAGCAATGACTTTTTTTTGTAATAATATATATAATATATATATATATATATATATATATATATATATATATATATATATATATATATATATATATAGGGGCACGGTGGTTTAGTGGTTAGCACGTTCGCCTCACACCTCCAGGGTCCGGGTTCGATTCCCAGTCTCGGCCATGTGTGTGTGGAGTTTGCATGTTCTCCCCGTGCCTCAGGGGGTTTTTTCTCCTGGTTCTCCGGTTTCCTCCCCCGGTCCAAAAACATATGCACTGGTAGGTTGATTGGCACCTTGGAAAATTGTCCCTAGTGTGTGTGAAGTGTGTGTGTGTGTGAATGTGTGTGAATGTGTGTGTGTGTGTGTGTGCCTGCTATGGGTTGGCATTCTATCCAGGGTGTATCCTGCCTTAATGCCCATAGACGCCTGAGATAGACACAGACTCCCCGTGACCTGAGGGAAGATCGGATATAGCGGTAGAAGAGTGTATATATATATATATATATATATATATATATATATATATATATATATATATATATATAATAACAGACTCTGTCATGTTCCGTAAATGGCCATTTTTATTTCAGTCCCTGAACTTTTTTTAAAAGATGTTTTTGCAGCACTTTTCTTTCTTCTATCGTCTTATCTACTAAATCTGAATACTAATTTTGTGTCCCTGTAAAAAAAAAAAAAAATGCAACGAATGATGCTGCGATGCTAAATATAATCCCACATGAGTTGTACTGTACAGGTATTTCTGGCTGACACTGGTTAAAAATGTGCATTTTAAGAAGTCAGCTGCCAGATATGATTGTTGCTCTATTGGGAGAGTGAGCTGATGGAGACACACACACACACACACACACACACACACACACACACACACACACACACACACACACACACCATCTGGAAGAACACTGTGTCCTGCTGAAGTTCCAGGGAGCAATTTGAACTTTCTCAGCTTACTTATTGATTTGACATGACCTTTGATAATGTCAGCGTATCTTCTAAATGTCCCCCCTGCAGTGTCCCACCACATGGATCTAACAGAGTATAATGCTAAGTATACAAGCTCTGTGTGTGGTGTGTGTGTGTGTGTGTGTGTGTGTGTGTGTGTGTGTGTGTGTGTGTGTGTGTGTGTGTGTGTGTGTGTGTGTGTGCATTTTGAAACTTGAATGAATGAAAATAGACACAATACAAATATTTCTTTTCTTGAAAACAGTTTCTCATTTCTTTATTTTGTACAATGTGTGTGTGTATGTGTGTGTGTGTGTTGTGTGTGTATGTGTGTGTGTTTGTGTGTGTAGGTGGGGGGGGGGGGTGTTATATACAGTAGGGTTGGAAATCGAATACATAAGAAAAAAAAAAATCGGTGAGAATTTATTTTTTTTTTTCCCTCCCCACCTTCACTGGGCAATTAGCTTTATCACCCTGTATTATTATTATTGTTATTAGTATTATTATTATTATTATTATTATATTATTATTATTATTATTATTATTCATCTTCTTTCTACCGCTTTATCCGATCTTCCCTTGGGTCACGGGGAGTCTGTGCCTATCTCAGGCGTCTATGGGCATTAAGGCAGGATACACCCTGGATGGAATGCCAACCAATCAAACACACACACACTTACATTAACACACACATTCATACACTAGGGACAATTTTCCACGTTGCCAATCAACCTACCGTGCATGTTTTTGGACCGGGGGAGGAAACCGGAGAACCCGGAGAAAAAAAAAAAAAAAGAAAAACCCCCTGAGGCACGGGGAGAACATGCACAAACTCCACACACACATGGCCGAGACGGGAATCGAACCCGGATCCTGGAGGTGTGAGGCGAACGTGCTAACCACTAAGCCACCGTGCCCCTATTATTATCATTATTATTATTATTATTATTATTATTATTATTGTATTATGATATCATCATCATCATCATCTGCCAGGACCTTCCACATGTCCAATCTGCCAGGACCTTATGTGATAATCTAAACCTCAGTTTGCAAAATGTAATACTGTAAAATGTAAATTATACAAAAAGGTATTCTTTTGAAAAGAAGGATTTCATTACGAATTAAATTATATATAAAAAAAAATAATTATTGTTTTGTTTTGTTTGGTTTTTCCCAAAGCGGTTTGTAATTCACATCCAGATTTACCAAATGTAATGTAAGCATGTGCACATCTTTTGCACGACCCTTGCCTTTAGTCACCTTAAGTGTAAAAAAAAAATAAATAATAATAATAATAAAATAATAATAATTAATTATATTCATTCATTTCATTATCTTCTACCGCTTGATCACGCTTTCGGGTCACGGGGATATTCAGGCAATGGATTACAGGAACACCCTGGATGCACCCTATCGCAGGGCATACACACACCACACTTTCACGCACCCACATTTACACTACAATTTTTTCAATCATTGCATATTTTGGACCGGGGGAAACCGGAGAAACCCGGAGGGGAAAAACCCCCTGAGGCACGGGGAGAACATGGCGGTGTGAGAACATGCTCCACATCTGGCCGAGACGGGAATCGAACGGATCCTGGCCATAAGCCACAGTGCCCCTCCATTATTTATTTTTTTTATATAATTTTTTTTTATTTATTTATTTATTTTTCTCCTATAAGTCCTCCATGTTTGGCTTTTAATCACGAGCTGATTGTAATAGAACACCACCACTGACTTGGCTGATAAAAAGCACAAAAATAAAATATATATAATTATGCCTAAAATGTTTGAATAAGTCGGATGCTGGTTGATTTTGTATTTACCCTGCAAATCCTGACTAATTCTGCCTGTACATAAAAGGGTCATTTTATTGCTTTTACCTAAGAAAGCATGAAACTCAGCTAATCACTGAGTACAATTATAGCCCAATTTGCCTAATACGACCCATTTTAATCCATTTCTCTCTCTCTCTCTCTCTCTCTCTCTCTCTCTCTCTCTCTCTCATATTATTGGAACTGGGGTTAATTGCTGTGTTGGTTCCCACTTGCTGTGTTCACCTGCTCTGGCGGTAAAAGCACAGCAGACAAGGCGGACGCGTTTGACGTACATTCCGTTCGATCGGATGCGTTATTGCGCCTTTCATCCCTCTTTCTTTTTTCTTCTTCTTCTTCTCATCGCATACAAAGCCCGTAATAAAATTGACTGGCCATTAATGTAGTCACAAACTTATGAAAAGGTTTTCGTGGCTCAGCGGACGGTGAAATCACCTCCCGAGTTAGGACGGCATACAATAGGGCGACCTGGAAGCCTGCCAGGGCGAGTTTTGGATCCGAGCCGAGCCGAGATGAAAGTTCCGCGACGAGGAGCTGAAACAAATACGAGCGGCTCATACGAATGCGTGCGCCGCGACAGACGCCCTCTGACGTCAAAGGGCGCTTCGGCGAGGCGTTCGATGTGTTTTTTTTTCTCCTGGAGACTTTGCAATAGCGACGTGGAATACCTGAACACATGGATAAAATGAATGACACTGGCCATTGATTGGTCCTCAGCTAGTCAAGGTCGTTCTGCACAAACAGCGTTTCTGCTTCGACGATTCCAGACACGGAGCTTGCTTTCGGAAGCATGATTACACTTCCCCCGCTTTTTGAGGTTTAATGTACCAGGTGCATATTGAAGCCTTTTTGTATTATAAAATAACCTAATTACAGAGCACACCCTTCTACTCAACTATATGTAGCATCATTTTCAACTACAGACTGTATACAGAGCGTGTTATATTATATATATATATATATATATATATATATATATATATTATATATATATATATATATTCATATATATATATTCATTCATTCATTCATCTGCCAACCGCACCGCTTTATCCGATCTTCCCTCGGGTCACGGCCGGGCGTATCTATGGGCATTAAGGCAGGATACACCCTGGATGGAATGCCAACCCAATCACAGGACACCACACACATTCATACACTAGGGACAATTTTCCAAGGTGCCATCAACCTACCGTGCATGTTTTTTGGACCGGGGGAAACCGGAGAACCCGGAGAAAAAAACCCTGAGGCACAGGGGAGAACATGCACAAACTCCACACACACATGGCCGAGACGGAAATCGAAACCGGACCCTGGAGATGTGAGGCGAAAAATGCTACAATGCTAAAATACTATCTATATATATATATATATATATATATATATATATATATTGTGACGACGCAACACACGCCGAAGCGAGCAAGCGCTCCAAACGCCGCCACACCCTCGGTGCTGAAAGGACAGCGCCCCTTCAGCACCTTTGTTGTGGGAAAGCAGCGAGCACATGGCCAGGGGGCGGTCCCAGGAGATGAAGCACGGCTGGGACGCAATCAGATCATCAGCCGCTCTCCACCATCCATGAGGAGAGTCGACAGTATAAAAGGGACACAGGAAGACGAGGTTTGGAGAGGAAGTAATGGATGGTTGGGAAATTCACTTGTGTTTGACATTCGTTCCCCTAGGTGGTATAGACGGCAGCAGCGAGGACGACGTACGCGGGCCAGCTCTCCCCAGGCGGCACCTCGATCGCCTCGCTTCATACAGGAAGAGAGCAGATTCTCGGACAAACCGAGGGACATAGAGCCGGTAAAACGCCCTCGAATCTCTGGCAGGATACGCCGTGGAATACGGGAAGAACTCACCCCAAGGACTACACCCCCTTCCCTTCACACCACACTCCCTTCACTATAAATAAAAGACGCACGTGTGCTGGTTTTCACCTAAACCTTTGCCTCCGTCTGGTGCTGTGTTCTCAGAAAGCATAGAGGGTCGCCATACATTGGTGGAGAAGCGGGCCTGAGAACACGGATCGGAGAACGTCGTTTCCGCACCATGGAGCAGATATTACAGCACCTGCTGCAACAGCAGACAGTGACACAGGAGCTGGCAAGAGGCGTGCAAGCAGCCACAAACGAAATCCTGGGGATGAAGCAGGAAAAATGCCACACACCCCCCTCCCAGCATGGAGCAGTCCGTACAACGACTCCTGGCCAAAATGGCACCCTCTGACGACCCAGAATCTTTTATGCACCTTTTCGAGTGCATCGCGGTACGAGAGGACTGGCCCAAACGTGCGTGGGCTAGGCTGATATCCCCACTCCTCACAGGGAAAGCGCAGCTGGCGTACTACAACCTCCCACTGGAATCTGCGATGGATTACGATGTGCTAAAAGGGGAAATACTGGATCAGTACGGACTCTTGCCTCGAAATGCAGCAACAGAGTTCCACCGGTGGACATATAAAACCAGGTCGACACCTAAAGCCGAGATGGAAAATCTCCTGCGAACGACAAAACGGTGGCTACAACCAGACAGGAACTCGCGCTCGAGGTCGTAGAAAAAGTGGCGATGGACAAATTCGTGAAATCCTTGCCGGCGGACGAACGGAAGGCGGTAAGCATGCGCGACCCAAAGAACCCCAAAGAAGTGGTGGAGGCTCTCGAATGCGCGGTCTCCACGCTGGACTTTGACCGGGGAGACTTCCGTCCTCGAGCACACCCGTTAACGGAGCACAAGCGCCAGGAATGGTCCAGCAGACCTAGAAAACCCCGGCCCGATAACAGCCGCGCGCCGCCAGCACATCGAGAGAAGACGAGCCAACGAAAGGACCAACCCCGCCAGGCGCTTATGGGCCACGAGGAAGGAGCGGCGGATACGGGAGCGGATGGTGAGTGCAACACTGACAATAACCCGGTGTCGAGTCTCTATCGCCAGGCCTTACGCGAGGGCAGTTTCGCCCGGGAGCAGAGAGAGGATGCACGGCTGAAACATTGTTGGCACCAGATACTGCAGGAGGAGAAGATGCCGCAGCCGATGCCACAAACTTACTTCAAATCGGTGGGCGGGCTGCTGTACTACCACACAAACCGCCGAGAACAGCCCTGCGACCTCCTGGTGGTACCGAGGGGCAAAACAAACACCGTAATTCCAGCTGCTCACGCACATCCCCTTGGGTGGCCACCTAGGTCCCCAGAAAACATGCTGGAGAAAATCCGGGACCGGTTTCACTGGCCAGGCATGGAAGCTGATGTGAAGCGCTTCTGCCTCAGCTGCCCCCCATGCCAGTGCACCGCACCCACAAAGCCGCCTACCCGCCCCGCTCATGCCCACTGCCGGTCATCGAGGTCCCCTTCGAGAGGATGGGAATGGACCTCGTGGGACCCCTACCGAAGTCGGCCCGCGGCCACGAGTATATACTTGTCATGGTTGACTACGCCACACGTTATCCCGAGGCCGTACCACTGAAAAAGGCCAACACAAAAAACATTGCGAGGGAACTGGTACTCCTCTTCAGCCGTGTCGGGATCCCTAAAGACCTGCTAACCGACCAAGGTACGCCGTTCATGTCAAAACTAATGGTGGACCTCTGTCGGCTATTACAGATCAAACACATCAGGACGTCGGTATACCACCCACAAACGGACGGTCTCGTGGATAGAATAGAATAGAATAATAGAATAGAATAGAATAGAATAGTTTTTTATTGTCATATACACAATCATACCTGACGGTACAACATGCAGGAAATTCGTATAGGCTGATAGATAAGTACAGGAAGCGGCCATGCAGCCATTGTACGGCGCTTGCACTACCCGTATTTGTGAAAGGAATCGCAAGTTGCAAACACAAACATACAGTACAAAACACAAACATAACAAGGTAACGGTACACGTGATCACGTGATGGAATTTTTTCAAAGACAGTCAGGGCGGGGGAGCAGAGTGGCGAGCAGACGGTTGGAGAATGTGTGCGATATCAGTATAAGTGAGAGATGTTATGTAAACATCTGAGCTGGAGTCCACTGTTGACGTTCGCGGCGCCCCAGCTTGTCCTTGGGAGAGAAGATAGGAGCCAGTTGTTTGTCTGATCCTAGGTCCGGGAGGGACGGAGAAAGCCAAAAAACAATTTCACAATCCTTTACCAATTTGCCGGATCAATAGTCAAATGTTCCCCAGTCACTTAGGGCTCATCATCACCCCTAGGAGCATGTAGTATCCGTGACACTTCATCCAGCCGCACAGCCCCCGATGATACGGGCTTGCGCCGCGGACTCTTTCCGGATCTCATCCAATATATCCCGATCTTCCTCGGACCGGGCTGAGATGGTACCGATCAGCCCCTCCATCCGAGCCACCTTCTGATGTACTTCCGTCAACCCGGGGGGGGGTACTCACGTCACCTTTGAGCTCACGCTTTAGGTCCGCTATCGGCAATCTGCCTTCAGCGGTTTTAGAGGATTTCCGATAAACCAGAGCGGTTCAACCAGACCCTAAAAAGAATGCTCAAACGTGTCGTAGACGAGGATGGGAGGAACTGGGATTTGCTACTCCCGTACGTCCTGTTCGCGATCAGGGAAACACCCACAGGCATCGACTGGGCTTCACCCCATTCGAGCTCCTGTTCGAGAGGAGACCCCGGGGCTTACTAGACGTCGTGAAAGAGTCATGGGAGGAACAACCCGCGCCATTCCGCTCGGTGATAGACTATGTGAAGGACTTACAAAGCCACATAGACAAAGTAACACCGATCGTGCGGGAACACTTGGAACAAGCACAGGCGGAACAGAGCCGCACCTATAACCGTCCGGCCCGACCGAGAGAGTTCAAGCCGGGTGACAAAGTTCTGCTCCTCGTGCCAAGCTCGGCCTGCAAGTTCCTCGCCCGCTGGCAGGGGCCGTACACGGTCGTAGAAAAGACAAGCCCAGTAAATTACAGGCTACAACAACCGGGTAAGAGAGCGGCGACCCAGGTATACCATATCAACCTGTTAAAGAAATGGGTCGAGATTAACACGGCCCTGACAGCGTCATCAGTAACCCCAGCAGGACCCCCGGAATACACTCAAGTAGAAAAAGGGGATGACCTAACTCCGGCACAACGACAGGATGTAACCAAACTCCTGAGTCAGTTCACAGACGTATTCTCGGCTACGCCGGGAAGAACGTATCTGGTACAACATGAGATAAAGACACCGCCGGGAGTGGTGGTGCGCCAACGGCCGTACAGAGTCCCCGAAGCCCGTCGGTGCGTTATCGAAGGAGGAGGTGGAAAAAAATGCTAGCCGATGGCATAATCGAACACTCGGCCAGTCCATGGTCCAGCCCAATAGTGGTTGTCCCGAAGCCGGACGGAACCCTCCGGCTATGCAACGACTTCCGGAAACTAAACCAAATATCGGATTTCGATTGCTATCCGCTGCCGAGAGTCGATGAGCTGGTAGAGAGGCTAGGGAATGCCAGGTTCATCTCCACGCTAGATCTGACCAAGGGTTACTGGCAGGTATCTCTCTCCCCGGAGGCGAGGAAGAAAACCGCCTTCAGCACGGCCGCCGGACACTGGCAATACCGCGTCCTGCCATTTGGACTACACGGCGCGCCGGCCACCTTCCAGCGTCTAATGGACATTCGTCCTATGCAACCTCATCACACCTTCGCCGCTGCCTTACCTAGACGATGTCATCATCCATTTCAAGGACGTGGTCAGACCACCTACATCACGTCAGACAGGTACTGACCGAGCTCAGGAAAGGCAGGAGGATTGACCGCAAACCCCAAAAAAATGCCACCTGGGACTGACGGAAGCGCAATATCTCGGGTACCGAATAGGAAGAGGGCTGCTGAAGCCACAGGAAAAAAAGGTAGAAGCCGTGAGGGACTACCCCCAACCAACCACTAAAAAGCAGGTACGTGCATTTCTGGGGCTGGCCGGGTATTACCGTCGGTTTGTGCCTAATTTTTCTGCCATAGCCTCTCCCTTGCCAGATCTCACAAAAAAGGTAGACCGGAGCGAGTCGGCTGGATGCAGGAGACCGAACGAGCCTTCCAAAGACTGAAGGAAATACTCACCTCTGCACCAGTCCTGAGAAACCCCGATTTCGACCGGCCGTTCGTGGTACACACAGATGCGTCGGAGACGGGACTGGGGGTCCGTCCTCTCGCAGCCGTTCGAAGACACTGAACATCCGGTGCTATACATAAGCAGTAAACTGTCCAAAGCTGAACAAAAATATGCAGCTGTCGAGCGAGAGGCGCTCGCCATTAAATGGGCAGTGGAGGAGCTACGATACTACCTGACCGGCAGACGATTCACACTCGTCACGGACCACGCCCCTCTACAATGGATGGCAAGAGCGAAAAAATTCTAACGCTCGTATTACTCGCTGGTTCTTGTCCCTACAGGATTTTTCCTTCCAGGTGCAGCACCACGCCGGTCAGCTAAACGGAAATGCGGATGGGCTCTCCCGCAGATTCTGCCTCTACACCCTCATGCCCACAACGGCGGGTTTGGAGCTAAGGGGGGGGGTACTGTGACGACGCAACACACCGCCGAAGCCGAGCAAGCGCTCCAAACGCCGCCACACCCTCGGTGCTGAAAGGACAGCGCCCCTTCAGCACCTTTGTTGTGGGAAAGCAGCAAGCACATGGCCAGAGGGTGGTCCCAGGAGATGAAGCACGGCTGGGACGCAATCAGATCATCAGCCGCTCTCCACCATCCATGAGGAGAGTCGACAGTATAAAAGGGACACAGGAAGACGAGGTTTGGAGAGGAAGTAATGGATGGTTGGGAAATTCACTTGTGTTTGACATTCGTTCCCCTAGGTGGTCAGCAGCGAGGACGACGTACGCGGGCCAACTCTCCCCAGGCGGCACCTCGATCGCCTCGCTTCATACAGGAAGAGAGCAGATTCTCGGACAAACCAAGGGACATAGAGCCGGTTAAAACGCCCTCGAATCTCGGGCAGGAGACACCTTGGAATACGGGAGGAACGCGCCCCAAGGACTACACCCCCTTCCCTTCACACCACACTCCCTTCACTATAAATAAAAGACGCACGTGTGCTGGTTTTCACCTAAACCTTTGCTTCCGTCTGGTGCTGTGTTCTCAGAAAGCATAGAGGGTCGCTACAATATATATATATATATATATAGATATATATATATTATATATATATTATATATATTATGGTTGGTAAAATATACGTCAAGCAACAATCGTCCAAACACCCCCCACCCCCGTTGCTGCAGGAATGCTCTCTTAGCAAAAGCGGAGATATTTGAAGTCAAGGTCACGACCCCTTTGAAACTTCGAATTAATCACTGATGCAATCAGAAGTCACATAATTACTTGAATGGAGTCCAGCTGTGTGCAATGATTAAATCAATCATTTTAAATATAATACAAAAAAAAAAGAATGTACAGAACTTATGGCACCGTTAAAAAGCGCCTGAGGTCCAACAAATTCCAGCGACTAGAAAACCAATGCATTAATATGAGAAGCAACCAGGACTCTGAGAGTAACTCTCAGCAGGATGCAAACCACCGCCGTGCTTCACTGCTGGGGGTTTCTCGCACTGTATAGCATAAAATCATATATATATATATATATATATATATATATATATATATATATATTATATATATATAGAATATATATAAAATCGGAGGCGGGAGCTTACGGCATTGGACTCCGCCGGGCCCTGAAAGGTGCAGGTTCGCATCTCAACCACTAAGCTGTCAGAATCCCTGGCCTTACCTCAATCACTTAAATAATGCATAAAAAATGCATTAAAAAAAGCGATATAAATTACAGAAGATTATTTTCTATATATACAGAGATAATAAACTTGCTATATATATATATTATATATATATATATATATATATATATATATATATATATATATATATATATTACAGATTTGAGGGTTAAGGGCCTTGGTAATGGGCCCACCAGTGACAGCAGTGACAGCAGTGACAGCGCTGGGATTTGAACTTGAAGCATTTCAGGCCATTGAGCGCCCCCCCCCTCCCTATATAATATATGATTATATATATGGTTACGCTTTTACAGAGAATATAAGAATAGGTTCTAAAAACTTCGAATAAAAGAGGTTAATATTCGCGGGTGTCATTTTGATGGATTTGATTTTCGTTCCGTTGCTATGATGGATCCATGCTATCTTCGGTGTAACGGTTGTACGACGGAGGTCTATTCAATATTATCTCGCAGCGGCCGAGGGCACGCGGTATAAACCCCGAGCGCCGGCTCGGTATCTTTCACCTTGCCCCAATAACACGTACTGTATCAACCGAACGACTTTTATCTGATAGATGACCGTGCTGTACCAGGGGGCCCCGTCCTGCGATTCCCGCTCCAGGGGAATGTCCATCTAAATATACAGTGTGGCGGTCTGATGTCTGTTAGATGCGTTTCCGCCTATTAGGCGTTGTGAAAACGAGAAAACGAGCTCTTGCCAGTGCGCCAATCGCGACGGGAAAGAAAATTCGATCTGAATAGGGAAATGAGTCCCCAATCAAGTCAGTACAGATTGGTGGACGTTAAAAAGAGATTAGATTATCCGGATGATTTTTCATTTTCCGCCGGCTTTTGGTGATTTTCAAGCAATTAATCTTCACAGGAAATTGACATCCCCTGAGCCGAGTCGGAGCCATGTTTAATCAGATGAATTACCGCATGATACGAATGACTATAAGACAACCGAACGCTAGCCTGCTTATAGTAACATTGTGGTCAATAACAATTAAAGCCAATAGGTAATCATTTACACATATGATAAACAATGTATATAATTCACTATAATGCACATGTAGTACGTTGCATGAACCAGGCACAAATATTTGTGATAAATCGCGATTAATCGCACGCTTGCCACGAGTTGACTGGTGATTAATCGCACATAAATTAGCCACAAATGCATGTTTCTAATACTCTAACTAACTGTAACATGTTATAATTATATACATTTCTCTTCAAATCTCTCCCTTTAATCAAATGTTATGTTTATTTCACTCTGGAAATGATTCTTTTAATATTCATTTAATGTTATTTTTGTTTGAAGTGTAAAATATGGGACGTGGCCCCTTTAAGAATTGTGTCCCGGTTGCTTTTCCATATAAACTGGTGATACGGTGTTAAGGTTATACGGAAGCGCTTTATTGCGTTCAGGAAAAATGCGCTTTATTGCGTAATACGGATTTGGGAATGCGATGCGCTTGCGTTAAGGTTATGTACGGTAATATACGCTAATATAGTGAGGAGATCGTACCTGTTGTGAACGCTCAGCTAGGGGGCGTAATTTGGGGGAAATTTAGGAAGCGTGAGTGGCTTTACATGTGCAGATTATAAAAGGTCTCTCGCTAGAACGCGTCCTTTGGCCAGCCATGTCCCGTTTTATTCGAGTAACCTTATACAAATAAGAAGCACTTCGCTCAATGTTCTGCATCAGCACATCGTGTTCTTTATTTTCACGAGCGTCGATTTTCTTATAGAAACATCTTTCCATATTTACAGCTGGACATAGACACATTAATCAATACGGGGTGTTTTGGTTTTTTTTTTTGGAGTGTAGTGAGACAACAAAACTCACAAACAATCTGAATGTACAGGCTTCAAGATGACGTGCGCTCACACAAACGTCCGCAAAACCGCTGGTTTAGTGATTAGCACGTTCGCCTCACACCGCCAGGGTCCGGGTTCGATTCCCGTCTCGGCCATGTGTGTGTGGAGTTTGTGCATGTTCTCCCCGTGTCTCTGGGGGTTTTTCTCCGGGTTCTCCGGTTTCCTCCCCCGGTCCAAAAACATACACGGTAGGTTGATTGTAAGGAAAAATTGTCCCTAGTGTATGAATGTGTGTGTGTGTGTGTGAGTGTATGTGCCCTGCAATGGGTTGGCATTCCATCCAGGGTATATCCTGTATCCTTAATGCCCATAGACGCCTGAGATAGACAGACTCCATCGTGACCCGAGGGAAGATCGGATAAAGTGGTAGAAGATGAATGAAAAAAAAACATACTTTATTAATTGGTGCATTTTTATATCATCATGTATCTGAGAAGTTTTTTTTTTTTTAAATAGCGTAAAACTACTGCTGTGTGTGTGTGTGTGTGTGTGTGTGTGTGTGTGTGTGTGTGTGTGTGTGTGTAAGTACAATTCTATTGCAAGTCCGTGTATTTACAGCCTTTCCAAGCTAACCTTTTCTGACCTGTGGGATTGAGCTTGCAGCACTCTCATTATCCGCAGTAGCTCCTTCACCTTGCCCCCGATGGCCCCCTTTTTTTTTTTTTTGGTTTTATTTCGGCTACACCGTTTTCAAACACATCTCAGCTTGCATATAA
>JACRUU010000004.1:6420096-6427596 GCA_030449085.1 Kryptopterus vitreolus
GCCGCTTGGTGTTAGTGGTGGTGGTGGTGGGCTTTTGCACCTCCCACCTCCCTTTTAAAGCTAGAATGTTGCAACAAACTGGTACATAAATGGTACATTTAAAAACTGTGATCATAAACATGAAATATAGTGAAAGATACCGGATAAAGTATTAGCGTCAAAATGAACTACGGCGAGGTAATTTGAACATAAATATACAGTAAAAAAAAAAGACTTGTGGTGAATAATGTTGTATATTATCTACTATTATTGAATGATTCCGTTCCTGTTCGCAGGTTATGTTTGTGTTGATCAAATATTGTATTTTAATACCGTATACCACATGTTCCTGTGCGTCAACGAATATGAATTAAAAAAGGGCCTTGCTCAAGCGCCCACTAGTGGCAGCTTGGTGGTGGTGCAATTCGAAACTGCGATCTACAACAATTTTATCACAAAGGCGACTCTGTCTTTGCATTTCGATGAAATGTCGGCATGTTTCCGGATTTGCTGTTAGTGGTTTTATCCCTTTTGTTGTTGTTGTTGTTGTTGTTCTGAGCCACAATAAAATTCCCCGCCTGCAAGTGCTCGGCTGACACCGTGGCCCCGCTCGTGACCCGTGGACTTCAGCTTAAAGCGCTCTCATTACCCGCAAGCAGCTCTTTCACCTGGCCTCTGATGGCTGTTTCTATTTTCAGCAACAGCTATTCCAAGCACAATCAGGTATAAATAGTAGATTTTAGATATAGATACGAATAACACCGGCGTTAGTGGTCAGTCCTCCTGCGCTCGGTCGGATCCCAGCTATTGACCGTCGTTAACCTTGATGCACACACACATTTTAGTCCTGATACACTTACACGTAAATGTTATGAGAACATTTATAGCCACTGATTAGGCGTAATATTATATCCACCTGTATTGGGGGACTCCTCATGAACTCCCCGTTCTTCCTTGGACCACTTTTGATACCAGTGTCTACGAGAGCACACTGTGTTCTATTGCTCGTACTGGGTGTTTTGTTTTGCTGTATACTGGTCTCACAGACAGTGTTATTGTTTACTGTTTACACTCTTTTTATATATATATATATATATATATATATATATATAGATATATATATTTCTATATATATATATATATATATATATATATTATATTATATATAATATATATACTATGTACTTACGTCGTGTTTTTTTTTATCATATCTTCACTGTTGTCGTCACTGTCACTACTGTTTGCACTTTTTTATTATTTGTAAAATCATTCAATTATACATATATATATATATATATATATATATATATATATATATATATATATATATATATATATATATATATATATATATATAATACTATATATATATATATTCCTTCATTCATTCTACCGATTCTATTCATTCAATATTATCCCAGCTTTATCCGATCTTCCCTCGGGTCACGGGGAGTCTGTGTCTATCTCAGGCGTCTATGGGCATTAAGGCAGGATACACCCTGGATGAAATGCCAACCCATCGCAGGGCACACACACACACACACACACACACACACACACACACACACACACACACATTCACACACACTTCACACTCACACTTCACACTTCACACACACACACACACATCACATTCATACACTAGGGACAATTTTCCAAGGTGCCAATCAACCTACCGTGCATGTTTTTGGACCGGGGGGGAGGAAAACCGGAGAACCCGGAGAAAAACCCCCTGAGGCACAGGGAGAACATGCACAAACTCCACACACACATGGCCGAGACGGGAATCGAACCCGGATCCCTGGCGGTGTGAGGCGAACGTGCTAACCACTAAGCCACCGTGTCCTATGTCTCCTATATATATATATATATATATATATATATATATATATATATATATATATATATATATATATATATATATATATACCACAATATATATACAGGTTACTGGCCGCTGTTATGTGTTGTGTTTGTGTACTTGTCTCATGTCGTCTATTCTGAGTATATTGTATTATGTTTGCACCACAAGACTCTAGAGAAACGTCGTCTCATGCCACTGTGTACTGCATCAGATATACTGTGTATATATATATATATATATATATATATATATATATATATATATATATATATATATATATATGTGAAATGACGATAAAAGCCTCTTGACTTGACTTGAAGAGCTGCAGTTTTGGAGATGCTCTGATCTAGTCGTCTAGACATCACACATCACAGTCTGGCTCTTTTCAAACCCGCTCACGTCTTGGCCATTTTTCCTGCTTCTAACACGTCAACTTTGAGGACTTACTGCCTAAAATATCCCACTCATTCACCCACTCATTAACAGGTGCCAGGATGAAGATATAATCAGTGATATTCACTCCACGCTGTACAGGATATTATGAATTCCCTAAAGATCTCATTTTGTGTGTGTGTGTGTGTGTGTGTGTGTGTGTGTGTGTGTGTGTGTGCATGACCCAATGCCTTTGACCCATCCCATTCATGACAAGCTCCATTTGCCCCAAAGCCTTATGAAGAAAGCACAAACTCAGTCCCACCAAAAGTTGATCTTGCGCTGCAGGTTGTCAAAGTGTAATAAATAAACAATAAAAAAAGTGCTGCCGTGATGATTTAATGCGCTCCATAACTGACCAATAATGCTGTCACGATTGCTATATTTTCTTGTTACTGCAATAATAATGAGATTTTATAGCGTTGTAATAAAAGCAAAAGCTTCAATATTTAATGAATAGTATATATATATGTATTTAGGGGGGCACGGTGGTTTAGTGGTTAGCACATTCGCCTCACACCGCCAGGGTCCGGGTTCGATTCCAGTCTCGGCCATGTGTGTGTGTGTGGAGTTTGCATGTTCTCCCCGTGTCTCAGGGGGTTTTTCTCCAGGGTTGTCCGGTTTCCTCCTCCCGGTCCAAAAACATGCACGGTAGGTTGATTGGCACCTTGGAAAATTGTCCCTAGTAGTGTATGAATGTGTGTGTGTGTGTGTGTGTGTCCTGTGATGGGTTGGCATTCCATCCAGGGTGTATCCTGCCTTAATACCCATAGACACCTGAGATAGACACAGACTCCCCGTGACACGAGGGAAGATCGAATATAGCGCTAGAAGATGAATGAATGAATGAATGAATATATATATATATATATATATATATATATATAGTAATATTTCCTAGACACACACAATTTTTGTGCAATGTCTGTCTATAGGGCAAAAGTAAAGTTTGTGGACACCTGACAACTGGGTTATTCAATTGAAGTCTTAAACTAGTAGTATTTTATCCTTCGTCTCGCCACTGGAATAAAGACGGATATGTCTTTTGATCCCCCTCTGAGTGCGTCTGAAATGAAATAGGCCTCGGAGTGAGGAGAAGATCAAGGTGGTATTTTCTGCAATCGGAGAATAAGCCAATGTCTCATTCTGGGATATATTTTTTATTCAGACAGGAACAGTAATGCACGCATCTCGTTGCATATCAATATAGGGATTTTCTTTAATCATGGATCTATTGTAATAGGATCATCTAATGTGACATTGAGGGTGGGGGGGGGTGGGGGGGGCACGGGGGGGGGGTGGGGGGGCTGGGCACATGTTAGCGTTTGGTCATGATGTTATTTTGGATCCTCTCATACAGTGTGACATGTAATCATGCAGTCTAAAATGACTGGCTGCCGACCTAATCCTAATCACTTTCACTTAGTGCCACCGAGATAGATCAAGATAGGAGAGTATGCGTTCTCCTTATGCAGCTTGTCATTGTGCGAACCCGGCTTTATCTCGGTGGACTACGTAGGTCTGAACCCTGTGTTTCTAGGTATCCATGTAAATTAATAATAATAATAATAATAATAATAATAATAATAATAATACGGATGCTGCTTGGATATAAACTGTATATGGCAGGGGCAAATCTTTAGGGTATCCTTTATCAGCAGACAGTGAGGATCTGTAATCAGATGTACCGGAATGACGCAGGGCATCTCCAGAGGACAAAAGGAGACACGGGAGTGTCAAGATCAGGTACGCACTATACAACCTGACATAGAGGGAGATTGCGTGTGTGTGTGTGTGTGTGTGTGTGTGTGTGTTAGTGTGTGTGTATGTGTGTATGTGGAGTTTGCATGTTCTCCCCGCGTTCTGCGGTTTCCTCCCGGGTACAAAAACATGCACGGTAGGTTGATTGGCACCTTGGAAAAATTTCCCCAGTGTGTGAATGTGTGTGTGTGTGTGTGCCGTGCGATGAGGTTGGCATTCCATCCAGGGTGTATCCTGCCTTAATGCCCATAGACGCCTGAGATAGGCACAGGATCCCCGTGACCCGAGGGAAGATCGGATATATAGCGGTAGAAGAAGATGAAGATATATATGTATATATATATATATATATATATATATATTATATATATATATATATATATATACACTTACTATTTAATAAGATACCATTTCTGTACCAATTTATTTCAGTCTAAATCTGTCAAGAACTCCATCAAGAACACAAACCTGTCACAACATGTCAAATACGTCATTGGCCGACAGACAGACGCTTCCGGAGCGAATTCATTTTTTTAGCCTTCGTTTAAAAACGGCATAAACAATTTCACGGCTTATAATGAGAGATTTATGTCACTCGCCGAATTCTCTTTATTGACGCGACATACGCACTACCCTCTCACCCTTTTTTCACCAGACGTTTCGTTTTCCGATCAATCTAAACTGACCACCGTCGTCACCATTCGTGCCACTTTGCGTCAGGCGTAGACGAACAGGCGTGAGACAGTGTTGATTTAACTTGCCGTTGGTGATAAGTGAATCTGCTAGATTCCGAGAGTCAGAGCGGTAAGCAACAGAACCCAAATTAGTTTATTTTTTATTTATTTATTTATTTATTTATTTATTTTCCCGAGCCGTGTCGGATAGATAGGGAGTAGAGAGGAATTAACATTGCTATTTGAAGTGATGAAATATTCATACATGGAATTCACTTCAAAGCAACATTCAATTCTTCGTGATTACAGTAAAACACAAAGCTGAATAGAAACGGAGGGGGGCGGGGGGGGGGGGGGGGGGGGGGTCGTGTAACAATTTTCATCAGTCAATACGTTCCAGGCTTAATCTTTTCATTCATTCATTCATTCATTCGTCTTCTACCTACCGCTTTATCCGATCTTCCCTCGGGTCACGGGGAGTCTGTGCCTATCTCAGGCGTCTATGGGCTTTAAGGCAGGATACACCCTGGATGGAATGCCAACCCATCACAGGACACACACACACTCACACACACACACACACACACACACACACACACACATTCATACACTAGGGACAATTTTCCAAGGTGCCAATCAACCTACCGTGCATGTTTTTGGACCGGGGGAGGAAACCGGAGAACCAGGAGAAAAACCCCCTGAGGCACGGGGAGAACATGCAAACTCCACACACACACATGGCCGAGACGGGAATCAAACCCGGACCCTAGCGGTGTGTGAGGCGAACGTGCTAACCACTAAACCATCGTGCCCCTGGCTTAATCTTTTATTAGTCTTAATTTATTTGAAATATACACACAAAGGGGTACGGTGTATTAGTGTTTAGCACGTTTGACTCACACCGCCAAGATCCGAGTTCAATTCCCGTCGCGGCCATGTGTGTGTGGAGTTTATGCATGTTCTCCCCGTGCCTCAGGGGTTTTTCCTCCGGGTTCTCCGGTTTCCTCCCCCGGTCCAAAAACATGCACGGTAGGTTGATTGGCACCTTGGAAAATCGCCCCTAGTGTATGAATGTGTGTGTGTGTGTGTGTATGTGTGTCCTGCAATGGGTTGGCATTCCATCCATGGTGTATCCTGCCTTAATGCCCATAGATGCCTGAGATAGGCAAGCCCACCATCACCAAGCTGCCACTAGGGGGCGCTTGAGCAAAAAGTGTCTGCCAAACACCATAAATATCTATCTAGCAAGTCAAAATCCTAGCTAGTTATATTTATGAATCCTGTATTATATATGTTATATTAATCAACATGGAGCACGGGGGTTTAGTGGTTAGCACATTCGCCTCACACCACCAGGGTCCGGGTTTGAGTCCCGTCTCGGCCATGTGTGTGTGGAGTTTGCAGGTTGATTGGCACCTTGGAAAATCGTCCCTAGTGTGTGAATGTGTGTATGACCATCATGGAGTGACAGAAGGATGTGAGAACGTCTCCATCCACAGAAGATCTGTGTTTACTTCTCCAAGATGGATCAACCTACCAGCCGAGTTCCTTCATAAACACTGTGTGTAAGTGTACCTAGAAGCATTACTGCTGTTTTGAAGGTAAAGCGTGTTCACACCAAAATATTGATTTGATTTCTATTTATTTCATTCACTGAATTTCTTTCATTGATGAAAGTAAATAATAAACACTTCCATGTGTGTGTGTGTGTGTGTGTGTGTGTGTGTGTGTGTTGGATGTTAATATATCTTGAAAGGTGTACATGGTCCATTTCCTTGCATATCAAGCCTCGTATCAAAATACATCTAAAAGTACATCTATTTTGCATGCTTGTCCAGGTAACATATATTATATATTCCTCCTGTTTAGCACATTCCCATTGTCCTTCAAAGGTGCTTTCAGCAGAATAAGTACTATACGATATACGTTCTTTTTCGTTTTCGTATACTGCAAGATTGTCCCGGAAAGTACACGCCATTAGTGATTAACATTGTCCTCTAACTGTAGCGAAAGTGTTCAGATCAGGAACTCGTCGACATTTCAGGTCTAATGCAAAATAGAGAGGATTTTAAATGCATTCATGATATGCACAATCATGTCCTGGATACCCTTGGAGTTGGAACTTTCCTTAGCTGTCCCAATTTCTTATTTATTTATTTATTCATTCATTCATTCATTCATTCATTCATCTTCTACTAATCTACCGCTATATCCGATCTTCCCTCGGGTCACGGGGAGCCTGTGCCTATCTCAGGCGTCTATGGGCATTAAGGCAGGATACACCCTGGATGGAATGCCAACCCATCGCAGGGCACACACACACACACACACACACAAACACACACACACACACACATATTCACAAACTAGGGACAACAATTTACCAAGGAGCCAAACTCAACCTACCGTGCATGTTTTTTGGACCGGGGGAGGAAACCGGAGAACCCGGAGCAAAACCCCCTGAGGCACGGGGAGAACATGCACAAACTCCACACACACATGGCCGAGACGGGAATTGAACCCGGACCCTGGCGGTGTGAGGCGAACGTGCTAACCACTAAGCCACCGTGCCCTGCATAGATATATATATATATATATATATATATATATATATATATATATATATATATTGCACAAATTACACTACACAAACATGAATGCATGTCTCATGTCATGCCGATATTTTTTGTCTGCACTTTTCCTTACCGCATTACCCTAAGTTATATTGTCTATGTCGTTTTTGTCTTTTTTTTCTTTCCTCTGCTACAAAAGCAAACCTCAGTTTTTCTT
>JACRUU010000004.1:6432596-6452596 GCA_030449085.1 Kryptopterus vitreolus
ATCAACATACATTTGCATCCATGTTTGTCCATGCCTATGTTGATTAGAGGATTACAACTTGAACAGTATTAAGATCATTTAGAAAAGAAAAAAAAAATATATATATATATATATATATATATATATATATATATATATATATATATATATATATATATATATATATGTATGGCACGGGTGGCTTAGTGGTTAGCACGTTTCGCCTCACACCACCAGGGTCCGGGTTCGATTCCCGTCTCGGCCATGTGTGTGTGGAGTTTGTGCATGTTCTCCCCGTGCCTCAGGGGAGTTTTTTTCTCCGGGTTCTCCGGTTTTTTCCTCCCCTGGTCCAAAAACATGCATGGTAGGTTGATTGGCACCGTGGAAAATTGTCCCTAGTGTATGAATGTGTGTGTGTGTGTGTGTGTGTGTGTGTGTGTGTGTGTGTGTGTGTGTGTGTGTGATGGGTTGGCATTCCATCCATGGTGTATCCTGCCTTAATGCCCATAGACTCCTGAGATAGGCACAGGCTCCCCATGACCCGAGGGAAGATCGGATAAAGCGGTAGAAGATGAATGAATGAATGAATATATATGAATATATATATGTCTATATATATATATATATATATATATATATATATATATATATATATATATATATATATATATATATATATATATATAATAATAGATATATTATGTATACATATATACATGTATACATATATTTTATGTCTTCATACACCTCTGCACCTATCATATATAGTATATATATATATATATATATATATATATATATATAATATATATATATATATATCATATATATATATATATCTGCATAAATCTATATATGCCAACAGGGAAAGTTGTTGGGAAACAAAATCTGCTGCCAACAGGGAAACTACTGATTGAGTTTTTATATTTGTTTATTTGTTTGCTATTTTCATAAAACTAAATTTAAATAGCTCCTTTGTGTGCAGCAGTATAGCATTCCCAGCATTCCTGTTTCTTCTGTTTCACATACAATAAAAAAACATACAATTTATTGATTTTATATATATATTGATATATATATATATATATATATATATATATATATATATATATATATATATATATATATATATATATATATATATATAAATAAAATCTATGTGGTAAAAGAGGAATAGAGCACACCACTGTGATGATCACGTATATTATAGCAGCATGTCATTGTTTACACCCCTTATTGAAATACCCAGGTTGTCCCGAGGTGCACGGACGCTATGTAAATCAGAAAGGGCAATTTTGTCATAACGGCGTGTCGCGATTTAGAATTACTGACGTACTGGTGATGCACTGGGACATTTGGGTCTTGAAAAATGGACTGTCTGTGCGATAAGATGAAGTTAGATGTGGCTCTCATGCCCAGCACTTCTCCTTTCACTGCGGTCATTTATCATGTTCAATGCGCCGCAGTAAATTTATCCTCCAAGTAGCTCCGCTTTCATTCTTCGGAGGGGGAAGTCGCTCGCTGTGCAATCACTTACGACTCTACAAACCTGTCAAACAGTGCGATGTTAAGCCACACTCGTCGACAGCACCCGCTGGTAAATAACCCCTGCTCCGCGAATGCATAAGCAACACAGGCAAGGAATATAATGAGACGCCAATCACCCCGAAGTCTCCAACGACTCTCTGAACGGGGGGATTAACTTTCCCGATCCTCACTTTTGATTCGTAGCGTTTCATTCATCTTCTACTCATTCATTCATTCATTCATCTTCTACCACTTTATCCGATCTTCCCTCGGGGTCACGGGGAGTCTGTGTCTATCTCAGGCGTCTATGGGCATTAAGGCAGGATACACCCTGGATGGAATGCCAACACATCATAGGACACACACACACACACATTCATACATTAGGGACAATTTTCCAAGGTGCCAATCAACCTGCATGTTTTTGGACCGGGGGAGGAAACCGGAAAACCCGGAGAAAAAACCCCCTGAGGCACGGGGAGAACATGCACAAACACCACACACACATGGCCGAGACGGGAATCGAACCCGGACCCTGGCGGTGTGAGGCGAACGTGCTTAACCACTAAACCACCATAGTGCCCCTCCAGTAAAACTCCATCTTGTAATTGTAAAACCTCTGTCAAATTTTTACTGGGCCAGTTGCGCAGCTTCCCGGATCCATTAACTGGATACGAGGTGGGGGCGGGGCATAATTTCATTTGGGAGGTTTTAAGTGAATTGAGATCGGGAGGGGAAGAAAAAAAAAAGTTCACTTAATGGCTTCTTGAAAGTAAACTTTTCGCGACGATGAGCCAAACGAACATGACGAGTGTGTCTTTCTGCACCGGGCATTTATTTCTCGATCCAAAGCCACGCAAAGCGGTCCTGTACGGCGGGCAAACCCGGTTATGGCGGAGTCGGTGAGAGCTAAAGAGGACTTGTCTGTATATGTCAGACTTCATTTGTCATTTGGAAGAACCAAGTTTCAAACTCCAGACCACTTAATCCTGGATCTTGACAGCTCACTCCCTGAGGAAGGAGACTACACATGAGCTATTGAAATGCTCGAGTGTACGTTGTAATTGGATGGCCTTAAATGCTTTAACATACAAACACATTGAGGGCAAAATGTGTCTTATTGCATCTTCTGTCTGTGTGTGTGTGTGTGTGTGTGTGTGTGTGTTTTGTGTGTGATTCTGTTGTTGTGTTTTTAAAACCAAAAAAAGTTCTATTTATTCATTTATCTGCATGTTTGTTTGTAGGGGCACAGTGGTTTAGTGTTTAGCACGTTCGCCTCACACCTCCAGGGTCCGGGTTCGATTCCCGTCTCGGACATGTGTGTGTGGAGTTTGTGCATGTTCTCCCCGTGCCTCAGGGGGTTTTCTCCGGGTTCTCCGGTTTCCTCCGGAGAGGATGCACGGTAGGTTGATTGGCAGCTTGGAAAATTGTCCCTAGTGTATGAATGTGTGTGTGTGTGTGTGTGTGTGTGTGTGTGTGTGTGTGTGTGTGTGTGTGTGTGTGTGTGTGTGTGCCATGCGATGGATTGGCATTCCATCCAGGGTGTATCCTGCCTTAATACCCATAGACTCCTGAGATAGACACAGACTCCCCGTGACCCGAGGGAAGATCGGATAAAGCGGTAGAAGATGAATGAATGTTTGTTTGTTTGTTTGTTTGTTTGTTTGTTTGTTGATTGTTACAGGTTCTGAAATCTTAATATTTTAATGTGCTTTTTTAAAAATATATTTTTAAGACTTGTTTTTGCATTTTATATTCTAGATTTTATTTTTTAAATTGGTAATATATTTTCAAAGATCAAAGACCTGGAAGAATAATTGTGTACATTCGGACAAAACAAACTTTTGCCCCCCTAGTCTTGCTTTAAAATGATATTTAAAATGATTAATTAATGATAATAACACAAATAATAAGCGGAATTAATTATTTTATTTAATTTAATTTATTTATTTATTTATTTATTCAGTTGTGTGATTCAAAGGTGTCACTTTTTTGTGCTCATTACCAAATGCAAATCAACTGTGTGTGGATGATGTTTTGCACTTTAATTCTGATTAACATATTCAATTGTGTTAAACTTGTGTGGTTGCACAAAAAAAAATAAATAATAATAATAATAATAATAATAATATAATAATAATAATAATAATAATAAAATATTATTTTGGCATTTTAGTCACAGTGCTCAGGCTCAGACAGAAACAGGATATAAATGTACATAACTAATGTATATAATGAATCATTAATCTTCATTGATTTTAATAATAAAATATTTAAGAAATTTGTATGATGCTAATATATATATATATATTTTTTATTATTATTATTATTATATATTAACTTTTATGGTTTGTTACAAGGATAAAAAGATACATGGATTTAAAAGCATGTCCAAATACTTTAAAGGAAAAAAAAGGATTTTAATTATTGCGATTATGTTGATGTAAACATACATTTGCCTTTATTTGTTTATAAGAGGGTTTGTTTTCGTTGTCACCTTCCTAACAAAGCTGCCGGGGTCAGAATACAGGGTCAACCATGATCTCAACTGTCATTCTCAAATACATCCAGCAGGGGGCAGCTTTCCTGTGCTGGTGTTTGAACTTTCAGTAAATGAGTCGAAGGTGATCAATTATTTATTCACAATTAAGACACCGTAACGTATCAAATAGGATTATTTATTTATTTATTCAGAATTTTATTTACTCTTATTTTCAGACGTTTTATTTTAACGTATATCCCGTTTTAAAAAAAAAAGAAACGCTAGTAATTATCTTTAAAGTGTGACTGGATGCCGGTCACACTTCGTCTGTGCGACCAGACGATTTCCAGAGCACCGAAAAACCCGAGGCTTTGACGTGAGCGTGACAGATGAAATGTATAAGCACAAGTGTTAACACATTTAATGGCAGAGGACTGTTCGAGCTTTTAGCAGTCTGACAGGCCAACATTAGCTGGGACTGCTTACTACAGGCTATAATAGGAAGTGCAACACGTTTACTATGTATGATGCAATCGTTGGAAATTCTGCATGCGTACACAAGCCTGAATTAAACACACAGCCCTGTGTTTCCTAACATAAACATCCACAAGGATCCTTTATATATATATATATATATACGATATATATATTATATATATATATATATATATATATATATATATATATATATACTTCATTCATTAATCTAATCTTCTCTACCGCTTTATCCGATCTTCCATCTCAGGTCACGGGGAGTCTGTGCCTATCTCAGGCATCTATGGACAACCCATCGCAGGACACACACACACACACCATTCACACACACACATTCATACATTAGGGACAATTTTTCCAAGGTGCCAATCAACCTACCGTGCATGTTTTTGGACCGGGGGAGGAAACCGGAGAACCCGGAGAAAAACTCCCTGAGGCACCGGGGAGAACATGCACAAACTCCACACACACATGGCCGAGATGGGAATCGAACCCCAACCCTGGCGGTGTGAGGCGAACTTGTCTAACCACTAAGCCACCGTGCCCCTCTATATATATATATATAATATATATATATATATATATATATATATATATAATATATATATATATCTATATATATATCACTATTTAATATACATTATATATAATTGCATTGGCATTATATGCATTATTTAAGGCCCTGTGCTTTATTCCTCTGTTACTTCCCTTCTTATAACAAATCTATTTATTATTGGAATATGTCAGACATAACCCTACCCATTCATTCGTTCAGAGCCTTTCATCAACAGGGAGAGGAGGTTAATGTGCCGGTCTTCTAATCAGTAGGTCATGAGTTCAAATCCCACCATCAATATAAGCTGCCCCCATGCTGGACCCGATGAGTCGCTCTGGATCGGCAGTAATTCTCATTGCTTCAGCCTAATCAAATATACATTTGAATCAACATAGCGTTAGCCATAGAAAGCCGTGTAAATAAGCGGTTGCTATAGAAACATCACCGCTCTGACGTTTACACGGGTGCGATTTCTCCCCACACTGTTTAGACACCCGAGACATAAATGTCATCGTAATTAAAGAGCCACCCTTATTAAGAATCACTCATCGTTTCTCGGGCTTACTTTGAATTATAAACGTAAAGGAATAAAAGAAAGAAACCTTTTTTTTTAGACCCTTTGAATGAAATTTAGGTGCACGGTGGTTTAGTGGTTAGCACATTCGCCTCACACCTCCAGGATCCGGGTTCGATTCCCGTCTCGGCCATGTGTGTGTGGAGTTTGTGCATGTTCTCCCTGTGTCTCAGGGGGGTTTTTCTCCGGGTTCTCCGGGTTCTCCGGTTTCCCCCAACGGTCCAAAAACAGTAGTTTGATTGGCACCTTGGAAAATTGTCCCTAGAGTGTGAATGTGTGTGTGTGTGTGTGTCCTGTGATGGGTTGGCATTCCATCCAGGGTGTATCCTGCCTTAATGCCCATAGACGCCTGAGATATACACAGACTCCCCGTGACCCGAGGGAAGATCGGATAAAGCGGTAGAAGATGAATGAATGAATGAATGAGATTTTTCTAGACAAATACTAACATATTCAAATCACTGCATTAATATAAGGCTAATATTTAAACTGCACTAAGGTAGGGGGAGAGAGAAAACGAGTCCGCCCCTCCAGATTTTCGAGAGCTCTCGGGAGAGTGTGTATATATTTCATGCAGAGATATCGGAGCGATTGAGAAGTTAAATATGCAGGTGAGCAGTAATTCCTCACTGCCATTGCTGGAATTTAAATGGCATTTACTTCAAGGGGCTCATTTGTCTGGAAAATGAGTCTGTAGCTCCCATGGCTATCATAGATGCAAATAAAACGTTCTCATAACTCTTCAGAATGTATATTTTTCGTTTACCTGAAGTGTTTGTGAAGATTTAACATAATACAGGGACATTCATTCATTCATCTTCTACCGCTGTATCCGATCTTCCCTCGGGTCACGGGGAGTCTGTGCCTATCTCAGGCGTCTATGGGCATTAAGGTAGGATACACCCTGGATGGAATGCCAACTCATCACACACACACACACATTCATACACACATTCATACACTAGGGACTCTTTTCCAAGGTGTCAATCAACCTACCGTGCATGTTTTTGGACCGGGGGAGGAAACCGGAGAACCCGGAGAAAAACCCCCTGAGGCACGGGGAGAACATGCACAAACTCCACACACACACACACATGGCCGAGACGGGAATCGAACCCGGACCCTGGAGGTGTGAAGCAAACGTGCTAACCACTAAGCCACCGTGCCCCCTAATACAGGGACATGATTGAATATGATTGTTTTTGTTTTTTTTGTTTTTTTTTTTAATGCACTAGGGTTCGCTGACAAACATCCTGGTTTATAAATCATCACGGAGATTTACATGTTTTTCACATCTCTGCTTATAAAGTAAAAAAAAAAAAAGAAAAAAAAAATGTGATAAAAAAAAAAAAAAAAACCTGTTTGCTGGCAGCAACAGGAAACACGATTCACTTGATTTATTACATTCGGGGGGAAATGTACGTAGCCGGCGCTTCCCATGTTTACAAAATGTTCACAGTATGTGTGAAATGTTAATTTGCTGAAAAATGGGCACTTAAGCAAAAATTGTATTTCTGCTCTGCCAGTTTGATTTATCGCAAGGGATCGCGTTGGTTTATTTATGGCCATTTGTCATTGTTTCATCACCGCCTCGTGAGCGCTCGTCGATAAATCCGATGTGGTATTGGGTCGGGTTCGGGAAGACTGAGACGGGTTCGGATATTCCGCTATTATGATAATTGGACATCAAGCAATTGTAGTATAATTATTTACTAATATTTTTAGTCTTATCATTAGTGCTATACAGTAAGTCTGTTTTGTTCACAAGTGACTGTGTTATACACCTTTGAATCAAATATACCATAGTATAACATAGTGCATAAAAATGCAAAAATAAATAAATTTTAAATATATATATATATAATATATATATATTATATATTATTTGAATATATATCTATATATATATATATGATTAATAGAAAATTGTATAATTTGAAAAATTATATTAATATTATTATTGTTATTAGAATTTTAATATATAATGTTAATATTATTATTAATATTAATATAATAGCTAATATATAATAATTATATAGATATATATATATATATATATATATATAGATAGATATAATGCTCTAATTTCTGTACTCTTATATATAAATATAATATATAATTTTTAATACATTTTAAAAGTTCATTTATAATTATTTGTATATTAATATATATATATATTAGATATATATATATATATATATATATATGATATATATAGATATATATATAAGGAATCATCTTTTGTGCAATTGATTTCTAATAAAAAAATACAAATAGCCTCTTCACTATTACACAATTAATACATTAAGGAATATAAAATTGGCACGTTCTTTTCTGCATGTATTCTTGAATTTGAAAAATCCGTCATTTATGATAAAAATAAAAAGAATAAAAAGAATCACTATATTACCACTAATATTCGATATATCGCCCCAACCCTAATGTAACAGGTTAAAATGGTAGTGCAGTAAAACATCTGTAATACAGATGTTGTTACTGTACTGGACAATGATGCTGATCCTGCATCTTCTGACTCATTTATTTAAGACATTTCATTATTTTGTTACCTCACTTTTTAAAATCATTTTCCAGCTTTATGAGCCCAACACCACATATGCCCAAAACCCAGACGACGTTTTCATGCTCCTGTCATTGTTTACAGCGTTCGGCAGATGTCTGTATCCCCTCTTTTGTGCACTTCATGCTTCACCAGAACAAGGCTATGGATGTCGCGTTCTAAAACAAAGGATTTATTTATTTATTTGTTTATTTATTTATTTGTTGTACGGGAGCGTACACGTTCGGGTGCCTTTCTACCGGCGCCCGTCTCTTTCTCGTCTCCATCCAGCAGCCGCATTGCAGCAGCGGCTCCGGCCCTGCCTTAATGAATGCGTTTTAAGTGAATGATTAATGCAGCCGGCTTTTGGAAGGAGCCGTGTTGGTTTCTCAGATCAATCACTTCGTATCAAACTCCTATTGCCAATTAATAATTAAGCCCACATTATGGCAGCTCGTCTCTCGCCAGCGAGCGGAGCGGAGCGGCCGTCCTGCCTTTCACTCGTTGCTGCGCTTCATTGATTCGAGAGCTCGGATGACTGTAAAGGAATCTGTCAGTTTGAACAACTGCTTCGGGTGTTAAGAGTGAGCCAGATTGGCAAATGAGCTACATTGTTTAAAAAAAAAAAAAAAAGATTAAAATGGCCTGCGGTTCTCTTCGCCCGGAATTAAGGCGGATTTTCATTTTTGCCTACTATAGGAAAATGTATATTGTTTGAAAATGAAATCGGGGGATACGGTGGTTTAGCATGTTCGCCTCACACCTCCAGGGTCCGGGTTCGATTCCCGTCTCGGCCATGTGTGTGTGGAGTTTGTGCATGTTCTTCCCGTGACTCAGGGGGTTTTTCTCCGGGTTCTCCGGTTTCCTCCCCCGGTCCAAAAACATGCACGGTAGGTTGATTGGCACCATTGGAAAATTGTCCCTAGTGTATGAATGTGTTTGTGCTCTGTGATGGGTTGGCATTCCATCCAGGGTGTATCCTGCCTTAATGCCCATAGACGCCTGAGATAGGCACAGACTCCCCGTGACCCGAGGGAAGATCGGATAAAGCGCTAGAAGATGAATGAATGAATGAATGAAAATGGAATCTAGCACTTTATATTTCACATTCATGTGAGTCATGTGGGGGGGGGTGTTGAGTGTACATTACAGCACACAGAGCAATGATTAGGAAGCTGGGGTCAGACATGATACAGGGCCCCTGGAGCTGCATAAGCGAAGATTAGGGGCCTTGTTCAAGGGCCCAAACATCCAGCCTTCTAATCAGTGACCCGGAACCTTAACAATTTCTATATTTAATACATAATCAAATATAAATATTCTCCCCGATGCCCTTTATAAGTTATCCCAAGTAATACCTGAAGTATTCATGATGATGCCTTCATTGCTTTGACTTAATTCGATTCACATTGAATAAACTTGTTTTTGTTTGTTTTAAACTTGTTTTTTAATTGTTTAAATGTTTTACGATCTAGTACATAGATCACTGTACTGCCACTGAACGTAATTCCCTTTACTTTTATTGTTATGAACCAATAGATATATCACCATTATGCAAAAGGACACACACACACACACACACACACACACAATACAAAAAATCCCACCTATTTATATTGTACCGGTCACTTAAATGTGAGTGTGAACAACGGGTCAAAAGGTCACTCGTCATCTCGGGGAGCATGAGGTTCTTTATTTAGCCGTTAGCGCTGTTGTGCGATTTTAATTGGCTTGCTCTTGTCTGTCTGTTTTTGTTGTTCTAATCCCTTTTTTTACTTGTTAGATACCTGGCACATTTAATACACTGCAAAAAAAGGAAAAAAGCAGCCTTTTTTTTTAACAAACAATACCATCCCTTTTCCCTGTGAGTGTGTATTTAAACAATTGATTTGATTTAATATCTTACAGTGACATAAAGTAAGAACATCGAAAAGGTAACATTTATTTTTTTATTCAGGCAAACAACTTGTTATAAAGTCTAATGATGTGTAAACGGCAGGTTTTTGAGACGGAGATCAAACAATGAGAGGTTTTATTATTTTTATTTTTCTAATTATTCATTCATCATTCATTCATTCATCTTCTAGCGCTTTATCCGGTCTTCCCTCGGGTCACGGGGAGTTTCTGAGGCTGGTTTAAGTGTGATCTATCTCAGGCGTCTATGGGCATGGATATAAGCAGGCAGGATACACCCTGGATGGAATGCCAATCCAATCCCATCGCAGGACACACACACACACATTCATACACTAGGGACAATTTTTCCCAAGGGGTGCCAATCAACCTAACCGTGCATGTTTTTGGACCGGGGGCGGGGAGGAAACCAGAGAACCCGGAGAAAAAAAAACCCCCTGAGGCACGGGGAGGAGAACATGCACAAACTCCACACACACATGGCCGAGACGGGAATCGAACCCGGACCCTGGCGGTGAGTGAGGCGAACGTGCTTAACCACTAAACCACCTTACACTGCTTTATTACATTTTGAATTTGTAATCTGTAATCCATTACATTTCCATAATAACCTTCCTAACACGGGTGACAAAATAAATCATACGCACTTTCCCATGAACCGCTAATAATACTGTAAATCTTTACTCAAATCTACTGTAACGTGGTATGAAAATAGACTTTATATAATTAAAGAGTCTTGTACAATAGATTCCAGATGCAAGATAGATATTTTAAGACCGCTCGAGGACCAATTTTGTTTTCGATTGTGGGAAAAATAAATAAATAAATAAATAAATAAATAACGTCGCTTGTGAATAAAGTCCTGGGGATGTCTTTAAAAAAAAAAAAAAACCTATATACGTAGACATATGGCTTTTGTACCCGGCTCAATAGATTGTATTTAATTATTTATTTCTTTCTTTTCTTCAAATCAATACATGCTTTTTGACAATGTTCGTACCGAGTGACTGACATCAGAGTGCCTACCGTTGTCCAGCGTGAAAGGGTTAATCAAGGTCAGGCGAGGTTCAAATGGCAAATGAGCCTATTAATCTAGAATGACAGCTAACCTCCTTCTGTCCAGAGGGCAAAGCCGATTCGGGCCGGCGGGGTCTGCGTGCAGGCCGAGGCGATGATCGCCGGCCACTGTGATCGGAATGCAAAAAACGCAGGGTTGATTTATGCACCAAGCGAGCGCCAGACCTCATCCAGCTGTCATACATTGCCTGTTCTGCAAGATTATTGGATAAAACAAAAAGTTATACACACTATAAAAATGCATAAATAAATAATCCCGACAGCACCATATGCCTAGAAGGAGAAGTGTAGGAGTGTTTTTTTTTTTTTGCGATGGAACCCGGGTCCGCTGGGAGGCCAGCGACAAAGAAGCAACGTGGGAGGCTGTGTATTGTGCGCAACACTATTTCCTGTCACTTGTAAAGAAGAGGCGAGATGATTTGTTGCACTGAAGTCTAAGTGACAATAACAGCCGGTAGAGACGGAGTCGGCGTAGCGGTTGCCAAGTCTTTCCTCTGGTTCCGCCTGACTGCCCCGGCGCGTTATAGACGGCTTCGTATCGCTCCGTAATCTTTGGAGATGGCATAAAAGGAGGGCGGTTTAAGTGGATAACGGTGCGCCGCAGCATGCCGCGCGTTCACCTCCCGCTGACGCTTTCTCAAATGGAATAACTTGCGGCACTTATTGCTCGCGGTTCCACAACAGGGACAATTTTCCCCAAGCCAAATTGGTCCGAACGCCAATACCAATAATGGCCGATCTTATCAGCCTTTGTTTTCTTTGATGTTGCAGGAGAGCGTTGGGTCGGTGAAGAGAATTTTGAAAAAGGGGCCTCAAAGTTTCACTCGTAGGAATTTGATTGGCTTGAAATACCAATGAGTATTGAATTCTAGTAATTAGTATTTTTTTTAAAAAGTACAGTAATATTTTTCAGTCTCAGAAGTTTTTTTGTTTAGTATAGTTACATTTTTTAAAATTAATAGTTACATTAATTTTTGTATAGCGTAGTTCAATTTTTTTGGTTTAAAATAGTATAGTTACGTTTTTTAGTGTTTAGTTACATTTTTAACGTATAGTTAAATTGTTTTTAGTTATGTATGTATGTATGTATATATATATATATATATATATATATCATATATATAATATATATAGTTATATATATATTCATTCATTCATTCATCTTCTACCGCTATATCCGATCTTCTCGGGTCACGGGGAGTCTGTGCCTATCTCAGGCGGCTATGGGCATTAAGGCAGGATACACCCTGGATGGAATGCCAACCCATCGCAGGGCACACACACTCACATTCACACACACATTCATACACTAGGGACAATTTTCCAAGGTGCCAATCAACCTACCGTGCATGTTTTGGACCGGGAGGAGGACCGGAAGAACCCAGAGAACCCGCAGAAAAAAACCCCCTGAGGCACACGGGGAGGGAAACATGCAGCAAACTCCACACACACATGGCAGAGACGGGAATCGAACCCGGATCCTGGCGGTGTGAGGCGAACGTGCTAACCACTAAACCACCGTGACCCTATATATATATATATATATATATATACATACATATGTATGTATGTATATATATGTATGTATATAATGTATATGTGATTGGATAAGTGTAATGTATAATATGTGTAATGAATCTAATGAATCTATACATTACACATATTACACATTACACACATCCTGTCACATATACACAGTGAAATTCTTTCCTTCATATATCCCATCCTGTTAGGAAAGCAGGGTCAGATGCACACGGTCAGCCATGACACAGCGCCCCCTGGAGCACATAGGGTTAAGGATTTCTTTTTTTCGCGAAGGCCCAAAAGTGTCATCTTGGCGTTACTGGGAGTTAAACTTCCGACCTTCCGATCAGTAACCCACTTTCCATCATTCTGCAAAATTTCAAATCCTAATGATGCTGCAACAACCTATTGCCAGAAGGGCACAAAGAAGAAAGGGGAAAAAAAAAACGAGTTGTGCATTGGGAGAAGAATTTTTTGGCATTCTTTCTCTATTCTATTAATCACAGAGACACTAACAAATCACGGGTGTACGCGGGTTCATGCACGTGGAAGGGTCCTGGATAAGTCCAGGGTCCTCCGAGTGCATTCTGTCGTCCCTTGACTGTGTATGAGTAACAGTTTGAAAGGATTAGGTCGGTTGCTTTTCAGAGGAAGGACGTCATAGCCTTCACCAATCACCCAATCCCCCCCCTGCCCCCCCACCCATCCCCCCAGCCGCCCCCCCCGCCCCCCGCTCCCCCGCCCCCGCCCCCACGGAGCTTGCTAATGGCTAAAGCTGGACATTTTTCGAGCTGGTCTTTGAATAAACGTGTGTTTTTATATTTTGTTCTGTAAATGAAAAGACATCTGGCTACTTCTTCACTGTTGACCAGTGGTGTCCAACTTCTCTTACCTAACACACAATATTCGCCACAAAGCCAAGTGGGCCAAGCCAAAAAATCACTTTAGCAGACCGATAAAGCATCCACAAGTCCTTTTTATTGGGAAGTTAAAAATGGACTGAACATACTGTACGACAAATCAATTGGATTTGATTTGATTTATACAGCACTCCTAGCAACACGGCTTTACATAAATAAAAAAGATTAATATAAATTACGTTTATTTCTGAAAAAAAAAAAAAAAAAAAAAAAACTCCTGAGACGAAGGAAGAGAAAACAGACTTAAAAAAGGGATCACCGGGGGTTCATGCATTAATGTTGCATCACTGTTTTGCTGACAGAAATGCGAATGCTTTGCAGTTCAAAAATGTTTGCATTTTTTATTTTTATTTTTTTCCTTTCGAGAAATGACACTGGAAAAGAAATTGTGCGGTAGAAAACGTGAGAATTTAAGTCGTATTCGTATATTACAAACCAGGAAACCGTGTCCTGATTAATTTCTCTGCATCTGAGATAAACGAGTGTCCAAGTAAACAAGCAAGAAAACAAACAAATAGTGCAAATTATTTAATATTTAATATTACAACTAATTAACACTAATTGCGGGGCACGGTGGCTTAGTGGTTAGCACGCTCGCCTCACACCGCCAGAGTCCGGGTTCGATTCCCGTCTCGGCCATGTGTGTGTGGAGTTTGTGCATGTTCTCCCCGTGCCTCAGGGGGTTTTTCTCCGGGTTCTCCGGTTTCCACCCGATCCAAAAACATGCATGGTAGGTTGATTGGCACCTTGGAAAATTGTCCCTAGTGTATGAATGTGTGTGTGTGAGTGTGTGTGTGTGTGTGTGATGGGTTGGCATTCCATCCAGGGTGTATCCTGCCTTAATGCCCATAGACGCCTGAGATAGGCACAGACTCCCCGTGACCCGAAGGAAGATCGGATAAAGCGCTAGCTAGGAAATAGAGGATGAATGAATGAATGAACACTACTACTGCACCGTGCCAAAACTTTTAAAAAGTAGTTTAGAAAATTAGAATTGTTATTTTTGTTGTTCTTGTTTTGATGTTTGAATGGTTTGTTAGTCGGTGCTGGATTGTTTTTGAGAGGTTTATCAGCCATTTGGCAGGTCACTATAGCAGGCCACTCCAAATCTTCTATTTCAACCCAAGATCCAAAAACTTTGATTAGTTTTCCAAGTCTAAATTAAAGTTAATTAGGAGTTAATTAATCGGAGGTTTTAGTTTGTTTGTTTGGTTCTTAATGGGAAAAAGATGAGGTTATATAAAATCTTTCATTTGTTGAGCCACTGAAATTATATGAACAGAAAATATTAACATAAATTCTCATCTTCCGCTAGCGCTTTTTCCGATCTCTCTCTGGGCTCGGGTCACGGGAGAGTCTGTGTGTCTATCTCAGGCGTCTATGGGCATTAAGGCAGGATACACCCTGGATGGAATGCGAAAACCAACATGGACCATCACAGGACACACACACACACACTCACATTCACACACACATTCACACACACTAGGGACAAATTTTCCATGGTGCATGTTTTTTAACCTGGAGGAGGAACCGGAGAACCCGGAGAAAAAAACCCCCTGAGACGGGACGGGAATGGGAATCGAATATATATATATATATATATATATATATATATATATATATATATATATATATATAAATTAACAAAAGGGCTTTTGTGTAAATTTCCAGCTTTATGTCCAGGATTCCTGTTAATATTCTTTAGCCTGATATCTATATGAGTAAAAAAAATAATAATAATAAAAACAAAAAAAATAAAAATCAGCAGTTTCCTAAATCTATTTTGGGCCGTCTCATTCCCAGCGCATGCGGTGATTTGAGTTCGTGATAAAAAATCTTTGTGTCATATCTTCCCAGCCTACATTCTTTCCAATAAGACATGCCCTGTATCAGTGCAAGCCTTTAATGATTCACAGCAGGAGATGAATAATTCAGATTACCATTAATATCTTTATCGCATATACCCCGGCAGAGACGGCGGGCAGTCGACTCGTCGTAGTCCAGCGGTCCCAGCTCGGAATCGCACTCACATCCACGCTGCGAAAGTAGGCAGGAGCTCTGATGTCTCTTTGCGAGCATGGGGTTTGAGGGATAGACCGTGGGAGACGATAAAGGATCACCTGAGTCAGTGTTCAGTCGAGTCGGAGTGGGTGGTAAGACGGGGTGGGGGGGGGTGGGGAGTGTTATTGTGGAGTTGATCTGGACTGCAGTGTTGCATCTGGCCTTTGCGTACATCAGCGGGTGACAGCATGAGCAATGTGCTGAGCCAGGCCCATGCATCATCTTTTGGCAGATGCTTAACCCGCTGATTGCCTTTCAGAAGCAGGCAGTGTGGATCAGATCCTTCTGCCCTTCAGTGCGCTCTGGTTTTCCGGCCTCTTGTTTACTTCTTATGTACATGATGAAGAACAAACACACACACACACACACACACACACGCACACATGTTTACAAACATCTCCATGATATTTCCAATCCTGATCATGTTAATTCTGCATACTGTCCTTATCCCCTAATGAATAATACTTACTGTATTAACCTGATGAATTATTATTATTATTATTATTATTGTTATTATTATTATTATTATTATTATTATTATTATTATTATCATTATTGGGGGCACGGTGGCGTAGTGGTTAGCACGTTCGCCTCACACCGCCAGGATCCGGGTTCGATTCCCGTCTCGGTCCATGTGTGTGTGTGTGGAGTTTGTGCATGTTCTCCCCGTGCCTCAGGGGGTTTTTCTCTCCGGGTTCTCCGGTTTCCTCCCGGTCCAAAAACATGCACGGTAGGTTGATTGGCACCTTGGAAAATTGTCCCTAGTGTATGAATGTGTGTGTGTGTGTGTGTGTGTGTGTGTGTGTGTGCCCTGCGATGGGTTGGCATTCCATCCAGGGTGTATCCTGCCTTAATGCCCATAGACACCTGAGATAGGCACAGGACTCCCTGTGACCCGAGAAGATAGGATAAAGCGGTAGAAGATGAATGAATGAATGAATTATCATTATTATTATTAGAGAATGTTATCCCCCAGAACCCTGTGGCCTTCAGTGATGGTTTTGATCATCATATGAGTCTTATAGGTGTCACTACGGACATGCATAGAATAGAATAGCCTTTATTTGTCACATATGCATTACAGCACAGTGAAATTCTTTCTTCGCATATCCCAGCTTGTTGTTGGTCAGAGCGCAGGGTATCAGCCATGATACGGCACCCCCTAGAGCACAGAAGGGTAAGGGTCTTGCTCAAGGACCCAAGGGCGGCAGCTTGGCCATACCGGGGCTCGAAACCCGGATCTTTTCCGATCAGCAACCCAGCGCTCCTTAGACCACTGAGCCACACCCCCTCCCATTCTTTCTGTCGATTGCTTTCTATACACATTCTGATGTTTTTGTGAATGATATTCCCAGATCTGTACTGGAGAGACTGAACGGGAACAAGATTCGTGCTCAAATATACAAGGCCTTCCCTGAAAAAGACAATTCCTGCTCTAAATACTCGGATATACAATTCAGCATTGATTGAGCCTTTCCCAATATATAAGCTTAACATTACTACAGGCCTCAAACGCGCTCCAATAACATCGGAGATGCGACTTTTTGAACTGACGGCTGATAAGATCCTTCTCCTCTTTATTCCGGAGGACGTGGTGGATATGGTTTCTAAAAAAAAAAAAGGAAATTTAGATTCGTCTGAAACGACCTTAAATCAGCCCGGAGATTACGACGACATTTTCTGTATCATGTTCACGCATGACTTCTTCTTTCTTTTGCAGGACAGAGATTTAAACCTGCATTTGTGAATGTGTTCGTTGGCGATGGTTTCGGAAATGTGTTAAATCAACTTATACTGTGCTTTTTTTTTACAATAGATTTGTAGAATTATGACCATTGAGGCACGGCGGTTTAGTGGTTAGCACGTTCGCCTCACACCACCAGGGTCCTGGTTCGATTCCCGTCTCGGCCATGTGTGTGTGGAGTTTGTGCATGTTCTCCCGTGCCTCAGGGGTTTTTTCTCCGGGTTCTCCGGTTTCCTCCCGGTCCAAAAACATGCACGGTAGGTTGATTGGCACCTTGGAAAATTGCCCCTAGTGTATAAATGTGTGTGTGAATGTGAGTGTGTGTGTGTGCCCTGCGATGGGTTGGCATTCCATCCAGGGTGTATCCTGCCTTAATGCCCATAGACGCCTGAGATAGACACAGACTCCCCGTGACCCGAGGGAAGATCGGATAAAGCACCAGAAGGTGAATGAATGAATTATGACCAATTCAGGGTCACTCTAGGACCCGAATCTGATGTTCGCCCTTGTCCCTTGTGCAAATCCCTTTGAAACTTTCCAGGGTCGACTTTTTGAGGTTTTGCAATTAATTTATTATTGGAAATTATCTGCCACTTTAAGATTACGCTGTTTATATCTAACCATCTTACTGACCCGTTGATTTAGTTGCAAAGTTATAAAAGAAATGCTAAGTCTCACTCAAAGCCCCCGAAGCCTCTGCAAAGCTGAAGACTGTTACCCATGGCATGAATTTTTTGCTATAAAACAGTCACTATTCGACGGGACCAAAGGCGAACCCGACCGAGTTCATATCTAAATGGTCCTTTTGGCAAACCTAGTGTGTTACTAGATTAATTACAGGCCAGGGAAGAGTGCACTTGGCAAAATTGTACAATCGCAGGCTCCCCCCCTTCCCCCCCAAACCCCCCAAACCGGAAAGACCAAGTAGGGGGAGCAAGAGGGAGTGGCAAAAGGGAAAAGGGGGAGAGAGGGAGGAAGATCTAAAGGACTATTCCTGCCAAAACATTTCAGGCCACATGTCTTAAGTCAAAAGTTTGGTCCCGTAGGAAGCAGGACCAGATGCTTTATAAACCCAGCATATGCCAGAACGCACCTTTCCTGTCTTGTTCCTGGTTAACCTTTAGACCTTTAGTGACAGCGGAAAGCTAATGAGACACCTGCTGTTCCACCTTCCCAAACTTTTTTTTTTTTTTATGTGTGTGTGTGTGTGTGTGTGTGTAAGAGTTGCTGAAAAATTACAGTGCACAAACACATATTGGAAAAGTCATATTGTCATTCGGACACCATATACCACTACACATGGTGATTTTAGGCTTTTATCTAATCGGTCATTTATGTGGTGGCAGGTCAGTGTATCTTGACATGCAGAAAACATGTCAAGAACGTCAGATATGAAATGGGTGGAAGTGTTTCACCAGTGTTTTCCGGGTGGGATGATTTGAGTAGGTCAGAAGTTTCTATCGTTGTGAATAAAAGTATAGTAGACAGAATTGCTGCATTCAACAATGCATTATTGATGACAAAAGTCAGAGGACAACAGCCAGTGTGGCATGAGCTGACAAGAAAACAAACAAAAAAGAGGTAGGAAAAAAATGAAAAGCATTCTCAGAAGACATAAAACAAAGAATGAGAAATATAGGGTAAACTCTAAAATAGACCACTTTGGGTTCTAGTCCTGAACAAACACCTATTGTGTTTCTCATTATCATGTCTAGAAAATATATTTACAAATATATATATTGTAGGGGGGCACGGTGGTTTAGTGGTTAGCACGTTCGCCTCACACCTCCAGGGTCCGGGTTCGATTCCCGTCTCGGCCATGTGTGTGTGGAGTGTGTGTGCATTTTGCTGGTTGCATGTTCTCCCGTGCCTCCGGGGTTTTTCTCCGGGTTCTCCGGTTTCCTCCCCCCCCCCGGTCCAAAAAATATGCATGGTAGGTTGATTGGCACCTTGGAAAATTGTCCCTAGTGTATGAATGTGTGAGCGTGTGTGTTGTGGTGTGTGTGTGTGTGTGTGTGTGTGTGTGTGTGTGTGTGTGTGTGTGCCCTGCGATGGGTTGGCATTCCATCCAGGGTGTATCCTGCCTTAATGCCCATAGACGCCTGAGATAGGTACAGGCTCCCCGTCCCGAGGGAAGATCGGAAGAAGATCGGATATAGAGGTAGAAGATGAATGAATGAATGAATATATATATATATATATATATATATATATATATATATATATATATATATATATATTATTGCATATATTTATATATTTATATCAGAACCTTACAAAATGACCTCTTTTCCACTTTATCTCGGAGTTGGCAAATAGAACGGCAGAAATAACAGATACTCATCTTTTACTCAATGTAAAGTAAAGAAGTTTCGGCTCTGACATGTAATTAAGTAAATAAAAACGGACCACATCATATTAGCATATTCATAAAAAAAAAAAAAACGAATTCCTAATGAATGCACCAAAATAATGAGATTTTATTAAATAGATTAAAACTACAGTAATGCGGCTGGTTAAAAAAAAAAGAATTATATATATATATATATAATATGAGTGAACGTAAAAAATCGTTCGACATAAAAAT
>JACRUU010000004.1:6457596-6462596 GCA_030449085.1 Kryptopterus vitreolus
AGTTGTTTTTTTTTTTACTTCCCCTGTATATGGTGGGAATGAAGAGAGCGCGATCAATGGCATCACTCTGTGAACAACTAGCTCGCATTCTTTACTGCTCCGCCAGCTAGAAATGAGCAAAATGCCTCATGGATTGAGTGGGAAATAACGTAAGTACCATGTTTTTGATGCCGATCTGTTTTTTTTTTTTTTTTTTTTAAAGTGGCCGTGCTGTAGAGAGACACTATAAAAGCACATCAAAATGGTGTTGAAGGCAATTTTATATAATATACAATAATACACAATTATATAATATACAATATTTATATTATCACACCGCCACGGTCCGGGTTCGATTCCCGTCTCCGCCATGTGTGTGTGTGTGGAGTTTGTGCATGTTCTCTCCGTGCCTCAGGGGGGTTTTCTCAGGGTTCTCCGGTTTCCTCCCCCGGTCCAAAAACATGCACAGTAGGTTGATTGGCACTTTGGAAAAATTGTCCCTAGTGTATGAATATGTGTGTGTGTGAATGTGTGTGTGTGCCCTGCGATGGGTTGGCATTCCATCCAGGGTGTATCCTGCCTTAATGCCCATAGACGTCTGAGATAGGCACAGGCTCCCGGTGACCCGAGGAAAGATCGGATAAAGCGGTAGAAGATGAATGAATGAATACAATTATACACAATTATATAAGATACAATAATAATATGCAATATTTATATTATCACACCGCCAGGGTCCGGGTTTGATTCCCGTCTCCGCCATGTGTGTGTGTGTGTGTGGAGTTTGTGCATGTTCTCCCTGTGCCTCAGGGGGGTTTTCTCAGGGTTCTCCGGTTTCCTCCCCCGGTCCAAAAACATGCACGGTAGGTTGATGATTGGCAAATATTGTCCCTAGTGTGTGTGTGTGTGTGTTGTGTGTGTGTGTGTGTGTGTGTGTGTGTGTGTGTGTGTGTGTGTGTGTGTGTGTGTGTGTGTGTGGTTTGTGTGTGTGTGTGTGTGATGGGTTGGCATTCCATCCAGGGTGTATCCTGCCTTAATGCCCATAGACGCCTGAGATAGGCACAGGCTCCCCGTAACCCAAGGGAAGATCGGATAAAGCGGTAGAAGATGAATGATGGTGGTGTTGGGGTTTGAACCCATGATCTTCCGGTCCAACAACTTAACCCACTGGGTTACACACCTCCCTATATTAAATAGGATGTTGCTTCATCAATGAATCGGATTGCATATCAGAGGAATAAAACACTCATTTTTAATCATGTACGTATTTGCATTGTAGCGCGCTCGTACACGGCGTTTATTACCTCCGTCGTTCTCTCTGCGGCTTCATTCGGATCAGACGTACACTGCAAAGTGTTTCAGTGGGATATCAAATGCAGCCCCTGACTTCCTGCTATCAACCACTGTAGGCAATTACATTACCGTAACCCTAATGCGACTTTAATATGATGGCTATCAGTTAACAGCCCGGGCCTTATTACTCCAATCAATTAGAACCTGAGAGGGGCCACATCTGGGATGCCGTTCCTATTCCGATTAGCATCACGAGCAGAGAGTCCGCCCCCCGCCGAGAAACTCTAGCCCGCCGAGGGGACGAGTGAATGGAGCGCTAGTTCTCGATAGACAGAATATCAAGCGCGACAGACAAAGGCCTATCTTCCTCCGACCAGCCAAATTGCTTTTGAGACGTGGCCCCTTTAGTGAAGGACAGACAGTGCCAGAGCCCTTCTATCATTCTGCTTTACTCCAGCACTTGAGCTTCAGATGACAGAGGGACGGAGAAGCTACGGAGATTCAATACAGAAAGAAGACACTATTGATGCAAGATCATCTGGATAAAATACATACTCAAATAAGAAATAATAATAAAGAATTATTATTCATATTTAAATGAATAAAATATCATTTCTGGCTGCGAATAGAATTTCATTTGCAATCAAAACTTGCATATTATTAAAAACAAAACATCAACAATGTACATATGTGCGATCCGATTCATTTTTTCTTTTTCTTTTTTTTTTTTTTAGACCCACACTACATTATTGGCATCTCCTGTTGCCATGACAACACCGTTTCCCTTCATGTTCTGCCAGTGCCTTGGAGCCAACCTGATGATGTGTTAGTAATTAAACCTCCTCTTTACATAAAATTCGGGGTTTTCACTCGAGCCAAAGCCTGGCCGTCGAATTTATGATTGCATTGATTTTTAAGTCACTTGGTGGACGGCTGCCTCGGAAAGCCGAGAGTGACTGACCTAAATTAAATCATGTCACATGGTTAAGAAAAGAGCACGAGATCAACGTTTGAGGATTGAGTTCTTTCTCGGCCCTGTCAGTCTCTACAATGGGATCACGAACTCGGGCGTCTACAATGGGACCACGAACTTTAATCTAGCTTTATATATAATATATTTCTTATTATTTCAACAAAAATGTATTATATTCAAATACCAATAACTATTTAAAAAACACCAGTAGCGTTTATACTTCTGCGTCGCTCTGCAGTGACTATTTCCAAACACTAGATGGCAGTGGTGTTTGAGTTTTGGGTTTCTGCTGTAGCAACAACGACAGGAATTAGCTGGCATGTCACCATAGAGCAGTCCTTAAGCGGAAATTTGGGATATCTATACTTTACCGGACTAATTATTGTTTTCCGATATTTTGTTTACTTTGCGTAATTCTACGTTTTCATTCCTTTCATTTGTAAAAAAAAAAAAAAAAAAAAAACCTATCCGGATAAAAAAACTCCATCTGGAATATGATTGGATGAGATATATAAACATATACCATTCCGACACCCTATTGGTTTGTACGCGATCCTCGTATCTATACGCCTCCCTCAGGAATGACCAGGAATTACTTTTCACACCAAATAGCACAGAATAGCCTTTATTTGTCACATATACATTTACAGCACAGTGGAATTCTTTCTTTGCATATCCCAGCCGTGATACGGCGCCCCCTGGAGCACAGAGGGTTAAGTGGTTTTGCTCAAGGACCCAAGGTGCCAATAGGGTGTCGGAATGGTATATGTTTATATCTCATCCAATCACATTCCAGACGGAGCCGTTTATCCGGATAGGTTTTTTTTTTTTTTTGAAGAATGAAAGGAATGAAAAACGGAGCTCATTTTAAAACGTAGAATTGCGTGAAAAATAAAAATAAAAATTTCGGAAAAAATTTTTAGTCCATTAAAGTATAGATACCCCAAATTTCCGCGTAAGGACGGATCTATGGTGACATGCCAGCGAATTCCTGTCATTGTTGCTACCGCAGAAACCCAAAGCAACCAATTCAAACATCCGCACCACTGCCATCTAGTGTTTGGAAATGGTCACTGCAGAGCGACGCAGAAGTATAAACGCTCGCGACAGGCGTCGGCTACGTGGTGTATGCTACAGCGTTCACGTCGTGCTACAGTCAAACTCTATTGGTGTTTTTTTCGGGGATACCGGGGCTCGAACCCGGATCTTCCCATCAGCAGCCCAGCTACCCCCTAGTCCTCTGTCCATATAAGATATAATAGTACAAGGTATAAGTATTTCCTGACCACTTGTGCTCTTTGTCCTGCCTACTTCCAGGATCGTACGGTACTGTTAAGTATTCCGATTGGCCAAAAATGACACGGTATTTGACGCGTTAGGTCGTACGAGTCCTGATCTACATGATCCGGCGTGTGTGTCTTTGGCCGAGGGTCAGACTAAGCTGGATTTTACAGCAGGGATGGAAACAGCTGATAGGACGGATGGGCAACAGCTTCGACGCCGAGATAACAAACTTGTGCGCTTTTTTATTTTTTTTTACAGCCAGCCGTCTAGCATCTCATAATTCAAGCAATCTAGCATGGGGCATAGGGACATGATCATCTGCTGCACACACAGCTGGTCACAGTTTGCGAAAGGAAAAAAAAAAAAGAAAAAGAAAGAAGAAGATCTAAAGTAGAAAAACCTGTCACTATGTTAACGGCGTCGTTTAAAAGCGTTTGTGAAAAACGAGGGAGGGGAGGGGGGGGGGGGCTCATTTGGCGCCTCGGGGGCAATTAGTTACCAGCTTTTCTGTGGCGGGCGAAATGAAAAAGGAAGACGAGAATCCTTTGCCTAGTCGCGATTTTCTCCTCCGTTTTTACAAATGCCCAGACGCCCGCGTGTAGGTGTTACAATGCTAATGCTAATTTGTAGCCGGTGCAAAGGGAGAAGTGGTGACCATGGAAACTAGTCAAATAAAGCAAGGACTCGTTACGTTGCGTTGAGTCTCGCAAAGTCCGAAAGAGTTTTTTTACCGTCTTATTTGTCAAAAGAAAGAAAGAAAAACAGAAAGATATATATATATATATATATATATATATATATATATATATATATATATATATCGAGTCCATTTGCATGCTTAAGTGTAGCCACGAGCTGCGTTTCAACAATAACATTAACACGCCGACAAAAGCACGCTGTCAGGACCTGCCAAGCGAGCGCGCATGTATATCAATTCATGACCGCGCCGCAACGGCGGGAGGCCTCGAGCTGCAAATCCCTGCCTCCACCGGGCCGCGTGAGAAATGCTGGCCTTTCATTTCCGTCATATTTATCGCTGGAAAGAGACAAAATCAGTCGGTATGAAAGAATGACATTGGGTACTATGCAGCTAAATTATTGAACGCTTTCCGGAAGTGGGTATTGCCCTGAGGAAAAGGCAGCATGGCAACTCTCTCTTCTCTCTCTCTCTCCCTCCTTCCCTCCCTCTATCCTTCCCTCCCTCGCTGCAGGTTGAGAAAAGTGCATTTGAAAGCCAACACTGACCCCTTGTGGTGGTATTTTTTTATTTTTTTTGCCAAATCAGTATTTCTTTCTTTCTTTCTTTCTTTCTTTCTTTCTTTTTTCTTTTCTTTCTTTTCTTTCTTTTTTTCTTTCTTTTTTTCTTCTTTCTTTCTTTCTTTCATTCATTCATCTTCTACCGCTTTATCCGATCTTCCCTCGGGTCACGGGGAGTCTGTGCCTATCTCAGGCGTCTATGGGCATTAAGGCA
>JACRUU010000004.1:6472596-6490096 GCA_030449085.1 Kryptopterus vitreolus
GGGGAGTACCCCGCCGCAGTGCCAAACAGAGTGGGGATTGTGAGCGCCACCAGCACCAGCTGGGGAGGGACAGAAGGCGCTCAGTGGTGGGCAGGAAGTAGCAGCAAGGAGCCTGTCACAACGGCACACTCGCCGCAGCCCCCAGCCAAAAAAACTGCAAGGTCATCATGGCTGGCGAATTTAAAAGGAAAAAGGTGGGCATCATATATATATATATATATATATATATATATATATATATATATATATATATATATATATTATATATATAAATATGGTTTATTTATTTTGAAATAATTATGAAATACTGAACCCCTTTTTTTTTATACGTAGCCCAATGCACAAGGCTCTCGTTTTTTTTAGATTTATTATTATTTATTTATTTTATTTTATTGAAATTTGATCAAGCCGAAGAGTAACGAGGTGAGCGCCGGAAATGACTAAAGTGGCACATTTGAAATGATATAAACTCCTTTTAGAGTTTATGGAACGGCGTAAATATGATCACAGAAGCCATTAGCAACAAGAGAGGGAGGAAGAAGAGAAAAAAAAAGGGGGGGGGGTAAAGGAGGCTCCAAAACTCCGTCATCGTTCAAGCTCCTGGCTCTAAAAGGCAGTTGATTAGTGCAGGGAAAGGATTAAATGGCACAATCACTAAAGAGGCAGCGAAGGTCTGAACCAGAGATGTACCGTATAGAGATCAAGCCATTCTTGATTAGACCTTTATTTCCAGCTTCGCATTGACTCCCGACTCATCAACAGCACACGGTACATTGTGGAGGTTCGTCTGCAGGAGCCAATTTGCCCCGGACGGAGATGTTCTTTGCATATTTCAATTTAAATGCTTTTGTAAGTGACTTCTATTGAAGAACAGTCGAATATTTGATGTATTGCCGAGACATATAATTACTTTTATAAAGTAATGCTGTCCTTCATTTCTTAAATCCGGGATGGCTAAACGTCCGGCCTGCAGGTCACATCGGACCCCCTTTTAATCCGGCCCTTGGAATGTTTGGTACAGAAGGATCCAGATTGCATAAATACGACTGCATTCATTTGACTTTTAATTGCCTGACGTTCCACCAGATGGCGCATTAGATCCGTTGAGTATTAACATTGATGACTTTAATATGTTTGTTTGGCCCGTCTGCCAAATTTGAAGTCATTGTGGCACCTGAGCAAAAAAGTTTGCCCCCCCCCCACCACAGATTTACATTGTAGATTCTCACCAAAGGCATCAAAACTATGAATGAACACACATGGAATAATGTAGTAAACAGTAAACAAAAGTGCTTCTACCTCATGGAGAGAATTGCCAACAAGCAGTAATCAAAGCAAAGGGCGACTATTTTGAAGCACATAAAGTATGAAATATGTGTTATGAGTTATTGCATACGTTCTTGTTTTACTACATACATCCATATGGGTTCCATCAGTGAGAATCGTCAATGTAAACCGGCATGAAAAGACATAAACGCTTATTAGGCATGGGCTTTTTGTTGTAATCTGCCGCCGTTTTTACGACAATAACAACAGCAGTAATACTAATAATGAGAATAATAATAATAATAATAATAATAATGCATAAAACAGCAGATGCACGTTCTTTCGTGTTCCCGGTAAGGCAATAAAAGTTAATAGCTCAAGTCTGTGCCGCCTCATGTGCCATTGTCTCCCGGCCCCAGATGAGACCGTATTTCGAAGCGCCTTTTTGAACACTCTTGAGGCAAAACTGAAGAAACCATTAGTGACAATAAAGTTGTGGGAATTGCGCCAGCCCTTTCGTGAGGTTCAAAGCGGTAGAATCGTCTCTTTTATGGTGCCGCCAGATTCACTTAGAACACTTATAAACGTATAAAAAAAATCAGCCTTCCAAAGGTGGATGGATATTTCAATATTTCAAAGATGCGCGGACATAATGAACTTGTGTATAAAACGTGTTTCTTCCTGATGTCAGTGACGTAATGCAGTAAATGTTTTTGGTTTATCAAAAACGAACTAAAAATAACAGGTTACAAATCTACTAAAACAAGTTGTAATGCCATTTGTAACGAGCCATTGATATATCGTTTGTGTTTCGATATCCTGCTTTTTAAAATGATGTGATTTTTCATTTGATTAGTAGAGCTACTAATGCAGTATCGAGTGTTGGACTATAGGGGGCAGTGTGTGCACAATTTTTTTTTTCTTAAAAAAATATAAACGATAAAATTTTAATGTCTGTGATTGCTTCGATTTTCAGCATGGAATTGTATTGGCCAGGGTTTTTTAATGCAAAATGGTTTCATTGGACATAATTTATAATTACATTTCATTTCATATAAACGAACGCCATTCACGTTGACAGAATATATAAATATATTCTATATATTTATATATTTATTTCCCCATATTTATTTATTTTTTTTCCCCCCCCCCCCAAGCAGTCAAATTGACTCGAGGTGTAAATGTTCGATGAAGGCCGAAGGCACTTACTGTGCAAACTGTCAATCATTCCAGGCCCCCCATCATATATATATATCATCACACCCAACGGCCCCGTCCCCCCCCCCGTGCTCCCGCCATCATATATATATATATATATATATATATATATATATATATATATATATATATATATATATATATATATATATATATATATATATATATATATCCATATATATATATATATATTAGTTTTCTTTTGGAAGAAAGAACAAATCAACACTATATTTGTCTATTTTATGTGATGGATTTTACTGCACATGTTTAAATGTTGGCTGTTTGGGGGATTGTGCATTCATCTTCATCATTCCGAACAGCCGCCGTAGCTTATAGACTTGAAATGAATGCGCTAGCTACCTGAATCGCTGCAAAGATTTTGGTGCGCTGAGGAGCTAGAGTGTAATGGGGAGCAAATGAGCTTGTGGAGAGTTTGTGTGTGTGTGTGTGTGTGTGTGTGTGGTCCTGCTGGCCAGCTTGTCAGCTACTTTCATTTCGCACAGTAAGAAATGCAATTAGCAATCAAACGCGAAATCATAAGCTACACATATCATATTGGGCTAATCAAGGCAAAATGACTGAGGCCAAGCAAACGCCAAAACACTACACGGATACGGCGTCAAGCGGCGCGCCTTCATTTTTGTGTAAAGAGCACCGGATCGGGCATTTTGTAAAGGGTACGCGTGTACGGGTTATGTGATGCCAGGCTCTTTTTGTTTTTATTTGGTGGATATCCTGCATAGAAGGATTGATTTGCCAGAGGAATGTCCGTTTCAGCCCAAAGCAGGTTATAATGTGTGTGTTACATCAAACAGTGTTTTCACGACACCGGCGTTACGATACCAATATTAAATATCACCATACCAATACTTACTGCCTTCCTTCCTTCCTGCCTTCATTCCTGCCTTCATTCCTTCCTGCCTTCCTGCCTTCCTTCCTGCCTTCATTCCTTCCTGCCTTCATTCCTTCCTGCCTTCCTTCCTGCCTTCCTTCCTGTCTTCCTGCCTTTCTGCCTTCCTTCCTGTCTTCCTGCCTTCCTTCCTGCCTTCATTCCTTCCTTCCTTCCTGCCTTCATTCCTTCCTTCCTTCCTTCCGCCTTCCTTCCTTCCATTCCTTCCTTCCTTCCTGCCTTCATTCCTTCCTTCCTTCCTTCCTTCCTGCCTTCCTTCCAGCCTTCCTTCCTTCCAGCCTTCCTTCCAGCCTTCCTGCCTTCCTTCATTCCTTCCAGCCTTCCTTCCAGCCTTCCTTCCAGCCTTCCTTCCAGCCTTCCTGCCTTCCTTCATTCCTTCCAGCCTTCCTTCCTTCCTGCCTTCCTTCCTTCTTCTTCTAGCCTTCCTTCCAGCCTTCCTTCTAGCCTTCCTTCCAGCCTTCCTTCCTTCCTTCCTTCCTTCCTTCCTGCCTTCCTTCCTTCTAGCCTTCCTTCCAGCCTTCCTTCCTTCCTTCTAGCCTTCCTTCCTGCCTTCCTTCCAGGCTTCATTTCTTCCGTCCTGCTTTCCTTCGTTCCTACCTGCCTTCCTTCTTTCCAGCCTTCCTTCTTTCCAGCCTTCCTTCCTTCCTTCCTGCCTTCCATCCTTCCAGCCTTCCTTCCAGGCTTCATTCCTTCCGTCCTGCTTTCCTTCGTTCCTTCCTGCCTTCCTTCTTTCCAGCCTTCCTTCCAGCCTTCCTTCCTTCCTTCCTTCCAACCTTCCTTCCTTCCAACCTTCCTGCCTTCCAGCCTTCCTTCCTTCCAACCTTCCTTTCTTCCAGCCTTCCTTTCTTTCAGCCTTCCTTCCTTCCTTCCTTCCTTCCTTCCTTCCTTGATACGAGTATTGTTCACATTTGCAAATACCGTATGATATAAGAAATACCAAACATTTTCTACAATCTTTCTATCTATTTATTTTTCTGTCTTTTCTTTCATTCTTGATATCTTGAATCGTCCATTATTGAAGCCCTTTTTCTAAACTCAAACATTCACACAATCGGATAGATTTAATTATTTACCTCAAGGCGAAAAGGATTCCGACAGATCTTTATCCGCTTTAACACGACCTATAATAAAATGTCAGTGTTTGGACGGATAAAGATCTAAGCTCTGCTTCAGTTTCATCCCCCACAACGATGACGATAATAAAAAAATATATCGTTAATATCGTGTATTAAATTCAATTATTCACCGTTTTCTAGACAACTTTTCTTTCATCCATAAAGAACAGACGCAGACACGCATCGCTCCGAATAAAAGTGGAGCACTTTTATCTGACAAGTCAAAACCCAAACCGCAGAGTTTGTTTGTATGCCTTCATCAGAGAACGCTATGAAAGCAAAAAAAAAAAAAGACAATTCGGGCAAATAAGCACTGTAGTGATTTTTGTTTACGAAAACACTTTAAGGCTTAATAGAAAGAGGGAAAGTATTAGCACTAATGATTTACAGTGTGGTTTCATTTTAGATGACAAATTAAATCAGCTCCATGTTTGAGGTCTGGCGTTGTTCCGCTCGTGTAGTTAAACGAAGGGAAAGGAACACATGCTGAGGGGAAAATACATCTTCTCTATCAATGCACTATGAAGGAAGCTATTTCCTGAAGAAAACGTGAGTGATGCTTGCCGATGCAAAGCGCGGGTCCGGGCGCGACACCTTAGAACTTGGTCCGTTTAATATTCATTCATTCATTCATCTTCTACCGCTTTATCCGATCTTCCCTCGGGTCACGGGGAGTCTGTGTCTATCTCAGGCATCTATGGGCATTAAGGCAGGATACACCCTGGATGGAATGCCAACCCATCACAGGACACACACACACATTCACACACACATTCATACACTAGGGACAATTTTTCCAAGGTGCCAATCGACCTACCGTGCATGTCTTTGGACCGGGAGGAACCCGGAGAAAAACCCCCTGAGGCACGGGGAGAACATGCACAAACTCCACACACACATGGCCGAGATAGGAATCGAACCCTGGCAGTGTGAGGCGAACGTGCTAACCACTAAACCACCGTTCCCCCGTCTTTTTAATATTTAGCATTGATATTCATTTTCAATGGTAAAAATTTGTCCCGGGCCAAAAAAAATTAAATAAACACATTGTCCCCGGTTACCCATAATTCCCTGTGATTTTTTTTGACCAAGTGTAATATCGGTGCAATGTCCTTGCCGCCCCGGACAAGTGGATACATCGATACGGCCTTAACAACGCAGAATTCCCGGAATTCCGAGTGGGACTGGGGTTCGAGAGTCATATGATCGCGACCTACGAGTGGATATGTCAAATGTGCATGTCGGGCGAACATGGGGCTGAACGTCAGTGCGTCAAATCTCCCCATTCATTCTCTATGGGGCGGGAATGTCGCGGATTTCCCAAAATTCCGAACGTGTGTGGGATTCGAGAGGTATATGATGGCGATCCACTCCGGACCCCCTACGAGTGGATTTGCCATATGTGCATGTCGGACGCTCACAGGCCGAACTGTGAGGCACGAAATTTCAACCCCATTCATTTTCTATGGGGAAAAAAATCCCGCTTTTTGGCCCCGGGTTCGGAATTCTGCGGGGCGATTCCTTATAAAAGTTAACAGCACACCTCACACCATCGGCCCGCACGATATGAGGTTCGATCCTTGAAAATTTGCCCGAAGCGAGAGAGTCCAACACCGTGCAATTCCTTCCGACCATACTATAGAGGCCACCCCGGATTCCCCCGAACCCTGTCACTGGTTCGGACACGCTTCTGGTGGCCCTCGCTCCGTTAGGACACCCAGGATTATGTGGCTGCCTGCCCGGATTGCGCCACACAAGAGCTCTCACAGGCAACCGGAAGGTCTTCTACATCCGCTCCTCATACCTAGACGTCCGTGATCCCACATCGCCATGGACTTTGTGACCCACCACCATCATGACTGTGGTCGATCGAATTTCTAAGATGGGGCACTTCATCGCCCTACCCAAGCTGCCGTCTGCCAAGGAGACTGCCAAGCTGGCCCTCCACCACATCTTCTGGCTCCATGGACTCCCCAGGGACATTGTCTCGGATCGCGGACCACAGTTCTCGGTTTTGGAGGGAGTTTTGCCGCCTACTGGGCATTTCGACCAGTCTCTCGTCTGGATTCCACCCCCAGACCAACGGCCAAACCGAGAGGCTCAACCAAGATCTGGAGACCGGGCTCCGCCTCCTCTGCAATCGAGAGCCAGCCTCCTGGTCCGAGAGGCTAGTGTGGATCGAATATGCCCATAACACCCTTCCCACAGCTTCCACCGGGCTCTCGCCTTTCCAATTGGTCCATGGTTACCATGGTTAGAAGTACAAGCATGTCTTCGCTTTCCCATCTTTCCTGGAAGTGCCTTCCATCTGCATCGCTTCCTTCCTGGACATTTTGGGATAGAAATTTCCCAATTCCTCTCGCTGGAGATGCTGCCCTCTAGTGGCGGGATACCGTCAGTGCATTGTCCGGAGACGTAATTTATCGTCACTGCATGCTTTAAATAATCACCGCCTTGTTTTAAGGCGATCGTACACCTTTTAAGCTCTTGCAGGGCCACGTAAAATGGCGTGACGGGCCTCATGGTCGGGTCTCCGCTTCGACACATCAAAGCGCTGCACTTGTTATTTAGAGTGTTATCTATAGGTATCATAAAACAGGCCTGTCCGACTACAGAACCTAAATCCTATCCAACTGCTGTGGGGTGAACGGAATAAACAAAGGAATAAACAAATAAAGCAAAGAACAACAGCTTTTACCCGAGAAACATATTAAAAGTATTTCAGCTGAATTTTTGGTAGTCTAAAGTGAATATTCATAACTATAAATATGTAAACAAAAAAAAATGGGATCAAATATTTATTATTATTATTATTATTATTATTATTATCCCCATGACAATTTAGATAAACATACCTTTCATATTCATTTAATTTAACTGACGAATGAATGAACGAATAAATAGATGATCCAAACAGATGATACACAGACAGAGAAAGGCAGATGGACAAACGGATACACAAATAGACAAAGAGATACACAGTCACATACAGATAGACAGATGGATCGAGATAGGCAGATAGACAGACAGACAGACAGATAGATAGTGGGATGGATAGATACACAGGCAGGGAGGCAGGCAGACAGACAGATAGATAGTGGGATGGATAGATAGACAGACATACAGACAGACAGATAGAGAAAGGCAGATAGACAAACGGATACGCAGACAGACAGACAGACAGACAGGTAGATAGACAAACAGATACAAAGACAGACAGACAGACAGACAGATAGTGGGATGGATAGATACACAGGCAGGGAGGCAGGCAGACAGACAGGTAGATAGTGGGATGGATAGATACACAGACATGCAGATAGACAAACGGATACGCAGACAGACAGAGACAGGTAGATAGACAAACAGATACAAAGACAGATAGACAGACAGACAGACAGACAGATAGACAGACGGATACACAGACAGATACAGCTAGACAGATGGATAGAGATAGGCATATAGACAGACAGACAGATAGATAGATAGTGGGATGGATAGATACGCAGACAGACAGACAGACAGACAGACAGACAGGTAGATAGCAAGCACAATCATTAATGTGAATCGACTTCACCCTGTAAGTGACTGGGGTATAATAACCACACGGTCCACCAGGAGGCAGTCTGACACAAACGGATGTGAGAAACCAGGTCAGCACACAGTCAGACATAATCACAGCCTGCTTTTCTTTTCTTTTTTTTTCCCCTTCGTCGTCGTCTTCTTTTTTTTTGCAGCTCCAGCGTGCCTGGCTTGTTCTAAAGGAGAGACAAGGCAGAATTCATTTGGTGTGCTTAGAGCAAACAGCATGTGCTCATCTCCTCCAGCTTAGATGAGCTCATATTTCCTTCGGTGCTAGAATAGTAAGCCTACAAACGACCCCCTCCCCACCCACCCACCCACGCACGAACCCTTCACAAAGCAAGACTCGCTATTTCTTGAAGTGTTTCGGAAAGTTATATCGCGGTTTGAATATGACTGATGCGTGCCGCCCGAGGCTAACCGTCCGTTTAATGTAGCTCGCGTGTCGATCTTTAGCAAATACTAGTAATACGCGTAAGTACGCCATTAAGTTCAATTGTCTGCGTTAAATTATTCATTCGTCCAATTAAACGTTACGGGGAAATGTCCTCGGTATCGTAACGAGCGCTATAAATCTTTGGTGAAAATAAGGATAAATGCAATCGCCATCGCGTATTTCTTGACGAAGGCGCGCTCATTAGTGACGCCGATAAACGACGCATTCAGGAACGCCTATGGAAGTCCGTTTTTAAAATAGGGCCTGTTCCACTATGGATCTATGGGTCTCATTTTGTCATGGGAATAAAAAACACACCACAAAAACATTAGATGATGTTCGAAGACATGGTGATGAGCCTGAGATACGCATTCCTTCTGCCTGACTCAGACACCTACCTCGCCGAGCCCAATTAAGGCACCGTGAAGAGTCGTGGCTGGACATGACGAAAGGAGAATGTGTTTATGTCCCCCCCCCCCCCCTTTCCTGTATGGGAACAGATTGGCTACAGGATGTATCTCAGTGGTCTAAGGCGCTGGGCTGATCTGAAGATCCGGGTTCGAGACCCCGGTATGGCCAAGCTGCCGCCCTTGGCGTCCTTGAGCAAGACCCTTAACCTTTTGTCCTCCAAGGGGCGCCGTATCACGGCTGCGCTCTGACCCCGGCTACCGAACAACAAGCTGGGATATGCGAAGAAAGAATTTCGGCCATGTGTGTGTGGAGTTTGTGCATGTTCTCCCCGTGCCTCAGGGGGGTTTTTCTCCGGGTTCTCCGGTTTCCTCCCCCGGTCCAAAAACATGCACGGTAGGTTGATTGGGACCTTGTCCCTAGTGTATGAATGTGTGTGTGTGTGTGTGTGTGTGTGTGTGTGTGTGTGTGTGTGTCCTGTGATGGGTTGGCATTCCATCCAGGGTGTATCCTGCCTTAATGCCCATTGACGCCTGAGATAGACACAGACTCCCCGTGACCCGAGGGTAGATCGGATAAAGCGGTAGAAGATGAATGAATGAATGAATTGCGTAACGGCGTTACATGTCACCAGTTACTCCCCAATGCTGGCTGTATTCAATGAAACGAATTCTTCTTCTTCCAGTTTTCCAGCCTTTCCAGTCTTCTACCTCAGCCTCTTTTTCACCCCAAATACCTGCATGTCTTCCCTCACCACCTTCCATGGAAGTCTAGCCCTCCCTCACCTCGTCTCCCAAACGTCCTGCACGTACGTCCTTCTAATCCATGTCCATCCTCGTCACTCCCAGTGTTCAACCTGTATCACTCTTCTTACCTGATGCCTTTTCCATCAGCAGGTAAAAGGCGGGGCTTGTTTTGCCCTCTTGTCTCGTATCCTGTGGTATACAAGTTGGCCAAAACCTGATGAAATCCTTTGTCGTATTGCCAATGTGTGTTTTTTCCGTCATTGTCTTGTGCCACTTTGTGTAATTTCCCAGCCATATTTACCTCCGACTCCTATTGCACGGCGCCTCGTTGATTAATGCCTCGAAAGTACCATCCGTTCTACGCCGCCGTTCCTTCTGGTGTTTGACCCTGGCCTGAATTATGACTCTACTTTTTTGGATTGTCTTTTGTCTCTCTTAATAAATCCTCCTGCACCTCGGCCGTCCCCTAAGCCCTGTCCGTTACATAGAACACCATTATCCAAGAGACATTTTTTGCCACATATCTTTACTGCACATCACTGATGCGCTGCTGTTATTCATGCGTCTATTATAGAACTTGTATAACTTGCTTTAACTTCTGCTCAGATATAAACATTTAGCAGTTTATAATGACTAAGTAAATAAATACACAAGGTACCGTAAATTCTGGACTATAAGCCGCTACTTTTTTCCTAGGTTTTGAACCATGCGGCTAATAATAAGGTGCGGCTATTCTGCAGATTTTTTCCCAACCGCTAGGGGCTCTAACCGGAATTAGAATCAAAACTAACACAAAATAAATGCAAAGAAGAAGAATGCGCTAGTTCCTCTTTAGCAGATATAAGTGGGTAGAAGCGGATAGAAGGAGGACAAACTCTATCTTTACAAGGTTAAGGTGACGTGATTTCACACACAGGAGAAATGAAGATAAATACTGTAAATAGCGCTTATTTTCTCTTGGTTCTGTCCCGTTTTAATCAGCAAAGTTGCTGCCGTGTGTCACGTGTGTCTCTCTCTCTCTCTCCCTGCTCTTTTCCCCCCACACACACACGCACGCACAATACAGCCTCAGCTATTCCTGATTTTCCCTGAGTTCTTTATTCTAATAAATCCTGTTTTGTATGAATTCCGGATCTCCGCGTCTCTGTGCAGCGTCCACCGTTACACCGTGTTAAAATACAGGTTAGGAAAGGATCTATTTAGGTACATACATGTACATTTACAATTCAAAAGCGGATGCGGCTTGTATGCAGGTGCGGCTTATTTATGATTTTTTTGGGTTTTTTTTTCAAATAGAGCGGATGCGGCTTATATGCAGGTGCGCTTTATAGTCCAGAATTTACGGTAGTTACACTGTCATATCTTTATACTTAGTGGCGACTGTACAGACTCATGGTGATGTCTTATTATATTACCTGTCTTTCTGTTCTCCTACTGTCTCACTGCTGATGGATACCAAGAATTTCCCTCGGGAGCAATAATGTCTGTCTGTCTGTCTGTGTATCTATTCATCCCACTATCTATCTATCTATCTGTCTGTCTGTCTGTCTGTCTGTATCTATTGTATCTGTCTGTCTATCTATCTGTCTGTCTGTCTGTGTATCTGTCTGTCTGTCTGTCTGTCTGTCTGTCTGTCTGTCTATCTATCTATCTGTCTGTCTGTCTGTCTGTGTCCTGTCTGCTGTATCTATCTATCTATCTGTCTGTCTGTCTATCTCTGTCTGTCTGTCTGTCTGTCTGTCTGTCTGTCTGTCTGTCTGTCTGTCTGTCTGTCTGTCNATGTGTATCTGTCTGTCTGTCTATCTATCCATCCCTCTATTTATCTGTCTGTCTGTCCATCACTGTTTGTCTATCTATCTATCTATCTGTCTGTCTGTCTGTCTGTCTGTCTGTGCATCTATGTATCTATCCATCTGTCTGTCTGTTGTGTATCTGTCTGTCTGTGTATCTGTCTGTCTATCTGCCTGTCTCTATCCATCTATCTATCTGTCTATGTATCTGTCTGTCTGTGTATGTTTGTCTATCTGCGTATGTTTGTCTATCTGCCTGCCTCTGTCTGTCCATCCATCCCACTATATGTCTGTCTGCCTGTGTATCTATCCATACCTTTATCTATCTGTTTGTCCGTCTGCGTCAGGTTTTGTATACAAATCAACCTCCTGCTTCATCACAAGTGTGTACAAATAGCGAATACAAGAAATATGTATTTTTTATTTATTTAAAATAAATAAATAAATAAATACAAATTAAAAAAAAGCATTGTATAGGACTGCGGGACAAAGTCCAATCGAGTTCTCCTGCAGTGCGCTCTCCTGCTTGCTAGCTCTACATATCGTTAGATATCACGGAAAGAGTTCTGATACGGAGTCAACACTTTCTTTCCGGATCAACAGTTTACAAAATGCAAGGTGCGAGTCTTTCAGACGGCAACGGTGTTCCAACCTCTGAAGAATGACTCGACGTCATGACTGGCGAGGTACGATATCTCCCCAGGTTTCTCCACCTTCACCACCCGAGTAGATTGAACGAGCCAGGATTTAAAACCCCTCCAGCCTCACGGAGATGAATAGCTTTAGCCTGGACCAATTCATTCATCACCTGGCCATTTGCATGAATAACCTGTTAAAAGCATTTCCAGCACGCGGCCTCTACCGCTTCCTGCCGTATTAAGACACATCATCGATTTAGAGTAAGTGAGGCTTTCGCCCGAGTAATACAGTAAAACGGGAATTTTTTTTTTTTATGCGTGTAATACAGACAAAAGTGCCTCTATTTTAGAGATATATAGTGCTTCATATTTCCAGGAGATTCCCCCACTCGTTTATACCGAGGCTCTCAATCACTTTTTCTGGTGCGTACGCTTCCCAAACTCCAACGTGGCCAAATTCCCATGAGTAGATCCTTTGGCGCGCGTTCCTTTGGATGGCAGTGCATCGGATAATTATATTCCTAATTATATCCGTTTTGTATTGACAAAACATGAATATTAGAAACAGAAACCCAGCAGTGTGCCGGTTCTGACCCACCAAGTCGTCGATGGTGTTATTAATAGCATTAATAGCAATTTTAGCTCCGGTAGCCCGTCTGTTGGATCGGACCACACGGGTCGGCCTGTGCTCCCCAGAACTAAATCCAATAATATTGTTTTCTAATATTACTACTAATACAATTTCCTTAGTGGTTAGAACGTTCGCCTCACACCTCCAGGGTGCGGGGGTTCGATTCCCATCTCGGCCATGTGTGTGTGTGTGTGTGTGTGTGTGTGGCGTTTGTGCATGTTCTTCCCAGGGGGTTTTTCTCCGGGTTCTCCGGTTTCCTCCACCGGTCCAAAAACATGTAGTTTGATTGCCACCTTGGAAAATTGTCCCTAGTGTGTGAATGTGTGTGTGTGATTGTGAGTGTGTGTGTGTGCCCTGCGATGGGTTGGCATTCCTAAGGCATGTATCCTGCCTTAATGCCCATAGACACTTGAGATAGACACAGACTCCCCGTGACCCGAGGGAAGATCGGATAAAGCGGTAGAAGATGAATGAATGAATGAATGAATATAAGAATGTGTGTGTGTGTCCTGCGATGGGTTGGCATTCCATCCAGGGTGTATCCTGCCTTAATGCCCATAGACACCTGAGATAGGCACAGACTCCCCGTGACCCGAGGGAAGATCGGGTATAGCAGTGAATGAACACTACATCAGGCTGTTCAAGGCCATAAAAATCACACCTGAACAAAAAATGAGAGCCTAGACGTAAACGTGACGACTCGCACAACAAAACGCATTCTGAAAAAAACCAAAAAAACAAATAATAAATAAAAAGTGTGCCGAGCAAACCAGGGCTATGTCGTTTCCGTGACGTAGACCTGAAATCCAGATGTCAAGCAGATTCCAGCGCCTTATCTCGATCTTGCCCAAGCGAAAGTTACAAAAGACTTCCTCCTGGCCGCCTTTTGGGACCGAGCCATCGATCCTATTTCCCAACTCCACACTTCTACATAACACACAGCTTGTCTAATCAGCTTATCAGTCCCGCAAAGTCAGGCAATTACGGAATACGTTAAGGAAGCGCCGGGTTCGAACTGATGAATCGCTTTACCTGCTGCATTGTTCTCTTCATTGCAAAGGAGATGGATTTTCGATGGGGTTCTAAGAAGGTTAGAGTGCAACGATTCAGAAAAGCATGTGCGGCAGAAAAAAAAAATTCACTTATATCGAGTTAAAATGTACTAAAAATCAAGGGCTAAATAAATAAATAAATGAAAATGCGGTAGGCAAAATTGACTTGGTAAGAATTCTTAAAACTAGCATTGCTTCATTGCCTCAAGAAATTTTTTTTATTTATTTATTTACTTTATTTGCGTGATTTTAGTACATTTTAACCCGATATAAGTGAATCTCGCTGGTTTTAAGGTCTTTTTTTTTTTTTTTTTTTTTTTTTTTTTTTTTTTGACGTGCACATGCTTTTCTGAAACATAGCATTTATTATCAAGTCGATAATAAATTCTACTGGATCCTATAAACAGACAAAAAGCCACACTTTTGAGCTTTTTTTTTTACCTTTTTTTTTTTTACCATTAGTGGTAGCTTGGTGGTGGGATTTGAACCTGTCATGATCTGGTCCAGAAGCCTTGACCACTTCACCCGTCTAGGTTTTATAAACCCATGTTGGATCCCTTTTTAAGATTCTTGATCTAAGAGTTTTTCGGTGCAGTATTAGTCTTAAAATTAGCATTATATATATATATATATATATATATATATATATATATATATATATATATATAGATATAATGCTATATATATATATATATATATATATATATATATAGATGCTAATAATATACTATATATATATATATATATATAGTACTATATATATAATATATATTATATATTATATTATATATATATATTCACTTTTATTCTTGCATTCTGAATCCGGAATTTTACTTTACATTTACTTTTTTTTTTATTTTTAACAAATAAAATTTTATATTTTAAGATTTATATTCAGGGGCACGTTGGCTTAGTGGTTAGCACGTTCGCCTCACACCGCCAGGGTCCGGGTTCGATTTCCGTCTCGGCCATGTGTGTGTGGAGTTTGCATGTTCTCCCCGTGCCTCAGGGGGTTTTTCTCCATGTTCTCCGGTTTCCTCCCCCGGTCCAAAAACATGCACGGTAGGTTGATTGGCACCTTGGAAAATTGTCCCTAGTGTATGAATGTGTGTGTGTGTGTGGTGTGTGTGTGTGTGTGTGTGTGTGTGTGTGTGTGTGTGTGTGTCCTGCGATGGGTTGGCGTTCCATCCAGGGTGTATCCTGCCTTAATGCCCATAGATACCTGAGATAGACACAGACTCCCCGTGACCCGAGGGAAGATCGGATATAGCGGTAGAAGATGAATGAATGAATGAATGAATGAAGATTTATATTCTAATGTGCAATGTGATTTTTTTAAGTGTAATTTGTTTATTTTTTCATGCAGAAAAAAACCAAAATGCATTTTCTAGATTTCTTCGATTTCAGTTTTTGTAGTGTGCACTGCGATGATGATGACTACATTACATTTACAGTATTTGGCAGAAGCTCTTATACAGAGCAACTGAGGGTTAAGGGCCTTTCTCAAGGGCCCACTAAGAGGCATCTTGGTGGTGATGGGGTTTGAATCCGTGATCTTCCGGTCCAGAGTCGTAACACTGGGCTACCATCTCCCTGAACTAGAATCCCCATCCAGCATGTATCCTGGATCTACTGTGAACTCGACCTTTCAGCAGCTATTAAGGATGAATAAGTGAATCGTTATTATTCTGAATGAAGCCCACATAACATGTTAATAACCCCTCCCGACCTGTGTCTACTAATTAAGGAACAATTTCAGAATCCAATTAAGATTGCGAAACTGTTCAAATCGTTTAGAGCACATAGCCTCGTATTCATTCACTTGTTCATCTTCTATCGCTTTATCCCATCTTCCCTCGGGTCATATTCATTCACTCGTTCATCTTCTATCATTCACCGCTTTATCGCTTTATCCCATCTTCCCTCGGGTCATATTCATTCACTCGTTTCATCTTCTATCCAATCTTCCCTAGCTTTATCGCTTTCTTTATCCCATCTTCCCTCGGGTCATATTCATTCATTCATTCAATCTTCTATCTCGCTTTATCCCATCTTCCCTCGGGTCATATTCATTCACTCGTTCATCTTCTATCGCTTTATCCCATCTTCCCTCGGGTCATATTCATTCACTCGTTCATCTTCTATCGCTTTATCCCATCTTCCCTCGGGTCATATTCATTCACTCGTTCATCTTCTATCGTTCATCTTCTATCTTCTATCGCTTTATCGCTTTATCCCATCTTCCCTCGGGTCATATTCATTCACTCTCGTTCATCTTCCTCTGGCCATATATCTTCTATCGCTTTATCCCATCTTCCCTCCATCTTCTATCGTCCCTCGGGTCACGGGGAGTCTGTATCTCAGGCGTCTATGGGCATTAAGGCAGGATACACCCTGGATGGAATGCCAACCCATTAAAGGACACACACACACACACACACACACACACACACACACACACACACACACACACACACACACACATTCATACACTAGGGACAATTTTCCAAGGTGCCAATCAACCTACCGTGCATGTTTTTGGACCGGGGGAGGAAACCGGAGAACCCGGAGAAAAAAAAAAACCCCCTGAGGCACGGGGAGAGAACATGCACAAACTCCACACACACATGGCCGAGACGGGAATCGAACCCGTTGTTGTTATTATTATTATTATTATGTACTGTTTGAGTGTGGAATGATGGACCTGACGTGAAAGATTTGGTGCCTTGACTGATGTTTTCATAGCTTTTTGTTTACCAGCAACTCGTTTTTGTTTTTTTTTGTTTTTTTTTTTTTTTGTTTTTTTGTTTTTTTTTTTTTTTTTGCCTCCAATGCTACAAAGCAAGTGTGAATTCTACCGACTCATCGTTCTCATTTCCTCATATTTATATTTGTCCCCGGAGATCAATTTTACACTCAATTAGGCAGCCAAGGATCCTTCTTTATTCTTATAGCAATATTCATTCCATTTTTGCCTTTCTTTTCTCAAAACTTTTTTTTCCCCCCACTTCCCATGACCCGTGCCAAAAGTCATTCATTCTCCCTAAGTTCATTAAACTGACTTCATTAACCATCTGTCCGGAACCACAGGGAAGGTTGCAGTTGATGGACCTCCCAAGAGCACCAGCTCTGTCCACCTCCACTGCCACTGCTGGCCATTGCAATTAATAGAACCTACTTTGCCTTTCCAGGCACATCCCTCTTGTTCGAGGTCAGGTTTAATAAAGCGCTGAGATAACCTCCTCCTTCACCCACGCTTAATTTTCAATCAGTGTTCCATCGCAATCCATTATTTATTTATTTATTTATTCATTCTTTGCCACACTTAACAACGTTAATTAATTTCCGGAGAATTAAAAAAAGGTCTTTGAGGCTTTATTCGTCAGATTCACCCAAAGGACCGTAGACAAGCACGATTGAAGGATTTCGGAATAAATAAAAAAGAATATAAATAAATATATCAATAAATGTTCACATAAGCACTTTGGGAATGAAGATGCTCATTGACTCCGTTGAAAACGGGCGAAAGGCGCTTTGATGAGGATGGTAATTTTAGTGCCGCCCAAGCTGTGCCGTAGCTTTTGGATTGGGGGTGAAACTTGGCATTGGCTGTTTCCAGTCCGATCTACCACATGGATGGCTGGGTTTATGTGAGAGCCACGGCTTTGCAGACAAGCCTCGGTAAACTATGGCAGAACATCATGTTTTCTT
>JACRUU010000004.1:6492596-6497596 GCA_030449085.1 Kryptopterus vitreolus
AACTGGCGGATGTTTCGTCGGGAATTTGGCGTCGGTTAACGCCTCTTCCTTCAATTTCCGTCGTGTTTGCCTGCAGCGCCATCTAGAGGAAGGCGCTAATTACTTCCCCCGATCATGACTTGAGACAAATATGAGGATTCCGTTCGGTTAACGACGAATTCAGTCAAAGTCGCTTCCTGAGGAACGAATTAGCGACGTGCACCGAGGTACCACTGTACGTCATTCCATGCGCCATCTGGTGGACATTCTGTCAAGTGATACAACACATTTTATATATATATACAAATTGTTAAAAACATGAGGTTTCAAAATTATCATATATATATATATATATATATATATATATATATATATATATATATATATATATATATATATATATATATATATATATATATATATATATATATATATATATATATATATATAGTATATATAAATATCTATAAAATACATGATATATATATATATATATATAAAGATATATCCTATATATGACCTCCGAGCTCTGCATAGTTTAAAGAATATAACCTGAGTCACCGTGCCTTTCTTTCTTTCTTTCTTTTATGTCCTGCTTCTGTAGAGCAAACTCCTTTACAACCTCTTATACTGCGTCGTTACCAAATAAAACTCTTGACTCGTGAGCATTATACAAGAATACTTGCAGCTCACGACATCATCGACGATATCCCGGCGTCGCGCTTCCAACTTGCATAAAAGCATCTTGCTGTTTCGGAAGCAGTTTTTTTGGGGGGATTTATAGTGACATCATAGACTCTGGCTCTCTCCTAAAGAAATCCTTAATCGAGCTAGCCCTATTAGCTAACGACCTGTGAAGCCTACTCGGTCAATCACGCATATTAGCCTAGCCTAGCCTCATCTGTTAATCATTCATTCATTTGTTCATCTTCTACCGCTTTATCCGATCTTCCCTCGGGTCACGGGGAGTCTGTGCCTATCTCAGGCGTCTATGGGCGATTAAGGCAGGATACACCCTGGATGGAATGCCAACCCATCACAGGGCACACACACACTCACAATCACACACACACACATTCATACACTAATGGGACAATTTTCCGAAGGTGCCAATCAACCTACCGTGCATGTTTTTGGACCGGAGGGGAAACCGGAGAAAACCCGGAGAAAAACCCCCTGAGGCACGGGGTTAGAACATGCACAAACTCCACACACACACATGGCCGAGACGGGAATCAAACCCGGACCCTGGCGGTGTGAGGCGAACGTGCTAACCACTAAACCACCGTGCCCCTTCTGTTAATCATCTGACGTCTTTTATCCGCTACGTTCGCTAAGCTAATACGAATGTCAAACGTCTCTCTCTCTCTCTCTCTCTCTCTCTCTCTCTCTCTCTGTTGCTTAACATTTCATGTCCTCCTCACGACAAGCTGTCATCGCTTTAGCATACTCGATCCCCTCTTTCAATTACACACCGGACAATCTTTTTCACCGATTTGTCAGGGCCGAGACGCAGTGCAGCGATAGCTTCTTGCCCACAGAACAATCTATCATGTTGTCGTCTCGCCGCCATCTCCTCTAACAAACACAAACTACACAACCACCCCCCCCCCCACCCCCCCCCCCCCCCCCCCCCCACACACACACACACACACATAAAATTACTCTGTGTGCTCCTTCCTTCCCAAACAATCCTGCTAAAATAAGCTTGGGAAAGATCACACGCTATAGATAAGTTCGACACGTCTGCCCCCCCCCCCCTATTAAACGAGTCCCGGCATCCTAATTGCCTGACTCTAGCAATAAGATAAAAAAGTTTCGTTTGCAGAAAACACATGTGGAACCCCGATCGAAATGTAAAGAAGGAGCTGCCGGGGACAGGAAGGGAATCAGAAGGTGTGGATTTACTCATGTCGAAGCTCAGATGAGCGATTCGGCGATCACGTACGAGGGCGTCATGAGGTTCAGCACTTGGGGTTCGCTGGTGAAATCCAGAGATTAAAGGATGCGCCATGGGATTTGTAGATGGCACATCTGAATTTTGGGAGCGAGTCTAAACTGATATCCGTTATTGCTTTCACGGTGGAGATTTTTCTCGGATTCGGGGTTTTTTTGCGTCTGGAAAGGTGGAGAAAAAAAACCAGAAGAAACTATTCTTTTGTTTTAAGTGTAAAATAGTCCTTCAGTGTCAGATATAATTGGGGATCATATGGAAACATGTATGGGGAAATAATTCCTCATGTCACTATATATATATATATATATAGATGGATGGATGGATGGATGGATGGATAGTTAGATAGATAGTTAGATGGATGGATGGATATAGAGAGATAGATAAAGATGGATGGATGGATATGGAGAGATAGATAGATGATGGATGGATGGATATAGACAGATAGATGGATGGATGGATGGATGGATGGATAGATATGGATAGATAGATAAATATGGATGGATATGGATAGATAGATAAATATGGATGGATGGATATGGATAGATAGATGATTTATGGATGGATATGTATAGATAGATAGATAGATAGATAGATAGATATGGATAGTTAGATGAATGGATGGATAGATATGGATAGATAGATAAATATGGATGGATGGATGGATGGATATGTATAGATAGATAGATAAATATGGATGGATGTATGGATGGATATGGATAGATAGATGATTTATGGATGGATATGGATAGATAGATAGATAGATAGATAGATAGATAGATAGATATGGATAGTTGGATGGATGGATGGATAGATATGGATAGATAGATAGAAAAATATGGATAGATAGATGATGTATGGATGGATATGGATAGATAGCTAAATATGGATGGATATGTATAGATAGATAAATATGGATGGATATGGATAGATAGATAAATATGGATAGATATGGATAGTTAGATGGATGCATGGATAGATATGGATAGATAGATAAATATGGATATGGATAGATGATGTATGGATGGATAGATAGAGAGAGAGAGAGAAAGAAAGAACGAATGAACCCTGTTTACTCACTATTGCGATAATTTGACGCACAATTTACCTCATTAATTGCAAATACGTTTTTTCTCGACGTCCAATAAACGCATCCTTTTCATGTCTTTAACACATTCATTCATTTCTTATTCACTTCTATGTAGTGTCGTTTCAATTGTTAAATACGGTACGTGGCTCCTTTAAGAATTATGTTCCGGTTTTGGTTGCTTTCCATATATAAGTGCTGATACGTAATACAGAGAGACAGGGCTGAGATTATTATTTATTTATTTTTTTTGTTTTTGTTTGTATTTGTCCAGAATGGAAAGTGCCTTTGTTGTCTGGATCTCGTTCGTTCCTCAACATAACGCAGAGTGATCACTGAGCAGATCACTCACATAGTAATGTACGCTCTGTAAATCACGCGTTAATAACATTAGTGTGCCATTAAAGTGAATTTGCATTTTACACACACACACACACACACACATATATATATGCATCAACAGTATAAACTTATTCATTAATTTGAACTACAGGAGCTCATCTGTTGGCCCACATGCCTCAGTAAGCCTTGACTGTGTTTTACCCCGTCACCCGATTCACATCTGTTCCTCACTTGGACGTCTTTTTATAGATATTGACCGTTACAGACCGGGAACACCAAACTCGGGCGTCTATGGGCGTTAAGGCAGGATACACCCTGGATGGAATGCCAACCCATCGCAGGACGAACACACTCACACGCACACATTCATACACTAGGGACAATTTTTCCAAGGTGCCAATCAACCTACTGTGCATGTTTTTGGACCGGGGGAGGAAACCGGAGAAAAACCCCCTGAGGCACGGGGACAACATGCACAAACTCCACACACACATGGCCGAAACGGGAATCGAACCCGGACCCTGGCGGTGTGAGGCGAATGTGCTACCCACTATCCAGCCATATATGCCCATAGACGCCTGAGATAGGCACAGACTCCCCGTGACCCGAGGGAAGATCGGATAAAGCGGAAGAAGACGAATGAATGAAAATGCAAAAACCGATTATACGATTTCACCTTGGGTTTGGCACAGCGGGCTTCTCCGCCTCCTGCCCTGTATATACCAACACAGTGGTATATACATGACGTGTCTCCCAGCTCTATGTTTTATTAGCAATAATGTTATAAATCATGCCCAAATTTGGTTATGAATTTGAATTTATACGCATGTTTAAAATGTTCTTATAGGCCACATAAATATCACTGAGAGACATAAATGGCACTGTAAATAAATAAATACATAAAAAGAATCGCCCTCGTACGCGGCGAACAAAACGTTCCGTCGCGGACTCCTCGGTTACTCATTTTCCGTGACATTTCCTTCCCTTCCACACAGCGATATAGCCATCAAGAAGGATCGAGGGCGTTAGAATGAAGATCAGGATGAGAAGGATGGCACCAGGCCACAGGATTTGGGGTAAATAGCCATTAAGGACAAAGATGGCCTTTGACTGGCATCAGTAGACAATGGGTACATTTACAAACAGGGAGGGGGGAAATAAAAAAAAGAAAACCCTCCCAGCTAATGCTCAGGAGCAGCTCACAGAGGAGCCAATCAATGGCGCTTTTGATTAACGAGAGCGGGTTCATGCCACCACTCCACCACTCCAGTAACTAATGCTCAGGAATCCGCAGGCTGGGAATCCACAAGAAGCGTGTGAAGATGACCTCGGCCGTCCTGTATATCCTCGCGAATGAACTCGCCGCTTGCAGCGAGAGTTTCTCGTCTATTTCTAGGACAATGTACCGAATGGAGTTAGAGTCACATTTTAAAGACAATATATACATCATTTGGCAGTGTGTACACACACACACACACACACACACACACACACACACACACACACACACACACACACACACACACACACACAACACACACCCTCTCTCACACAACACACACACACACACACACACACACCACCACACGCGCGCGCGCGCATGCTTATGCTAATGTGCATATGGCGTGTGTGTGTGTG
>JACRUU010000004.1:6502596-6505096 GCA_030449085.1 Kryptopterus vitreolus
AAAAAATATCTATATTATTATAGTATATATATATATAGAATATATATATATATATATTATATATATATATATATATATATATATATAAAAGCTAAAATATATGAACCCATGGTGGGGTGTTAAACAGCACAGGCTCATTATTCAAACGTTTTATGTTGGTTGTATAAGGTCATTCAAAGTAATTACAAATATTCAATAGTTAAAAATAAGGAATACACTTTATACACAGACCAAATATATTAGGGCATTATAATATAATAAGATCATAACTCTTAAGTTTTAACAAGAAAAAAAAAAAATAATATATATTATTATTTGGGGGAAAAAAGCCAGAAGTCAAAGAACTTTTGATTGCATGCATATTAATGCATATACATCATGTCTTCCGGATCTTCTGCTCCTGGAAGCTTTACCAGACACACACACACACACACACACAACACACACAAACACACACACACACACACACATCGTTCCATCTCTTTCCCTGTTGAATGATTTACATTCAAATTCCTCTTTTGTTTTGCTTGCTAATTCATACCTGCATTACTATTATGCTATAATACTGTATACTATTTTCACTTGTAGCATTTATTCAAGTATGCATGTTTATATTATAATTATAAATAGTATTATATAGATATATATATATTATATATATATAATATAGATATATAGATATATATATGTATATATATATATATATATATATATTAGTATATATATATGATTTTTAATGTCATTTCCTAATAATATTTATTTATTCATTTATTTAGGGTATTTTTTGGGTCTGTTTTTTCCCCCCTCTTCCCCTTCCTATTCTTCTTATTTCTATTTTCATCTTTCAATTTTGGAACGTTTGTCTGTGTGTATTCCTCAAGCCCTGTTGTTTACCTGCGCGCGTTTCCACGTCTCTGTCTGTGTTTGACAGAAGATTTAGTCATCTACACAGAGATGGCAGGTGTCGATGGCTTGTCTGGGGCTGTGACCACGTTAAGGCCAATTACTGAACCGGCAGCAAACGACGTGTGCTGGGAAAAGAGGCCAGCTGCATACTACCATTCATGTAGCACTAATACTGAACCCGAGTGCACACACTGCTGTGACTTATTTTTAACTGTTAAATTTTAATTGTGTTTGTCGTTCAGAATTATTTACATTGTAGAATTGTGTGTGTGTGTGTGTTGTGTGTGATCATTCATTCATTCATCTTCTACCTCTATATCCGATCTTCCCTCGGGTCACGGGGAGTCTGTGCCTATCTCAGGCGTCTATGGGCATTAAGGCAGGATACACCCTGGATGGAATGCCACACACACACACACACACACACACACACACACATTCATACACTAGGGACAATTTTCCAAGGTGCCAATCAACCTACCGTGCATGTTTTTTTTTGGACCGGGGGAAGAAAATGGGCCGGAGAACCCGGAGAAAAACCCCCTGAGGCACGGGGGGAGAACATGCACAAACTCCACACACACATGGCCGAGACGGGAATCGAACCGGGACCCTGGCGGGTGTGAGGCGAACGTTGCTAACCACTAAACCACCGTAACCCCTATCTACTAATCCTGATAACGATATATATATATATATATCTTATATTATTTCCTATATATATATTTATATATATATATATATATATATATATATTGATGCAAATATGCATTTTGTGTAGCTCTTCATCACGAAGTAATAGACGTTCATGCTTTTCTTTTTTTCCTCCCCCTTTTATAAACTACATGATGTGCACTATGTTATGTAACATTTAATGGCTTCTCTATATGCATGCGTTCTGCTCCGAATCAAATTAATAAACAGGTGTGTGCTTTTACTACAGACCGCATTTGATAATTATGTTATGCAAATATTATGCAAATCATTTATATTATGCTGCTGTGCTGAAACTGTATACTAAAGCAAAAAAAAAAAAAAAAGTATATATATATATATATATATATATCTATATATATATATATATATATATATTATATATATATATATATATTATTCCCTTAAATCACCAAGAGTCAGGTTATATAGTGCTGTCTGTAATCTCCACAATGGAGTCTTGTCAAACTCTGCAACCTTGCCTACAGCGTCGTAGCAAAAAAAACAAACAAAACAAAGGTTCCCCGTAATTTAGCCATGTCTTATCATTTCATCTCTCTCTCTCTCTCTCTCTCTCTCTCTCTCTCTCTCTCTCATAATTTCCGTAAATCCAGTGGTGCACTCTCGAGGCCGATGCTGCATCACATACTATATCACATGACACATGGCCAAAAGAGTCAACATAAGAGTCACATGGTTGTCTGATTATCATGCGTCACATATTGATTAACCATTTGTCTTTTGTCAATATCAGCCTTACTGTGTGTTTTATTTCATTTATTTTCATATTTCCATGACATAAAAATGTCATTATTTATTTTATTTTCCGGTTAATAGACCCTGACTTTTACCTGCTCCTTCTCAATGTAGTCCAGTCTCC
>JACRUU010000004.1:6510096-6512596 GCA_030449085.1 Kryptopterus vitreolus
TTTTTTTTTTTTGTACTTTTCTAACGTCAACCATTCCTTTGCATATTGCATTCCTTTGCGTATACATCCCACTTTGTGTGTAAGTAAATATTGTAATAATCTTGTACGGTACACACAAACACGCTCTTTTTATATCCATCTCCTGCAATGTTTTTGTTTTTTTTTTTACCGCGACATTTATACGACAGCCTGGTATTCGCTGTTACAATGTGTAGGCACTGATATTCATTTGTAGGTAGATCATAAACTTTACACCGGAACGTTTTTTGTTCTTTAGCTGCGGAAAAGAAAAGTTCAGTATTGAGGGGAAAGACAAGCTGCATATTTCATGACACTAAAATTAATAAAGTTTGTTAAAAAAAAAAATCTATCTATCTATCTATCTATCTATCTATCTATCTATCTATCTATCTATCTATCTATCTATCTATCTCTCTCTCTCTCTCTCTCTCTCTCTCTCTCTCTCTCTCTCTCTCTCTCTCTCATCTCATCTCTCTATCTCTCTCTATATATATATATATATATATATATATATATCTATATAGATATATATATATATATATATATATATCTATATATATATATATATATATATATATATATATATATACGGGATTATATATGCCATTATACGTCCCTGTGTTACCATAGAAACTGAATTACATCTGGCACGCCTGCTTTTATATATATATATATATATATAATATATATATATATATATATATATATATAGATATATATAGATATATATATATATATCTATATATATGAATAAGTACATTATAATGTAATAATATATATATGAAATGTATGCAAAATATAAAAAATATATATATATATATATATATGAATTAATTATAATGTAATTTTATATATATATAGGTAAAATATTATATATATATTATATTATATATATATATATATATATAGATATATATATATATATAGATACTATATAGTATATATATATATATATATATATATATAAAAGCAGGCGTGCCAGATGTAATTCAGTTTCTATGGTAACACAGGGACGTATAATGGCATATATAATCCCGGGCCGGTAATAAATGTCAAAATAACATGTTGTTATTTAGCATGTAAACATGGTCCGCGGATGTGCTGAAGGATTTAGGGGGAAAAGGCATTTGTTGAACATTTGAGAGAGGAGTCTCTCGGTGCGTCGGTGCGGTTTTTTAAACAATGTGGAAGCCTTTGGGATACAGAACTTTCTGATTACTCAAGCGCTTTTTCTTTGCCTAATTAACTTCAGGAGAGAACATTAAAGTCCAGTGGGGGGGGGGGGGGGGGTGGGGGTGATAGTTTACAGCTGGTGTACCTCAGATAAAGTCATAACTGGAACACGTTTTGCAGACGTTCCACAATATTAATCGGAGCAACAATATATATATATATATATTCATCTTCTATTGCTATATCCAATCTTCCCGTCACGGAGAGTCTGTGTCTATCTATCTATTAGGCATCTATGGGCATTAAGATACACCCTGGATGGAATGCCAACCCATCACAAGGCACACACACACACACACACACACACACATTCATACACTAGGGACAATTTTTCCAAGGTGCCAATCAACCTACCGTGCATGTTTTTGGACCGGGGGAGGAAACCGGAGAACCCGGAGAAAAACCCCCCTGAGTCACGGGGAGAACATGCACAAACTCCACACACACACATGGCCGAGACGGGAATCGAACCCGGACCCTAGCGGTGTGAGGCGAACGTGCTAACCACTAAACCACCGTCCCCTTGTTCATTGACATAGTATAATATATTAGGAATTCCCTCACATGACCCTCCGTCTACAAATAGTAATTTGATGCAGATTTGAAAGACTTTTCTAACAGGATAAAAATCCAGAAAAAAAGAAAAGAAGAAGAAAAGAAAAAACACACGTTACGGTTTAAAAATGTCCACTAGGCACCGGAAGCCATTAAGCGTACCCCAGTCCTTCCCGTGTGCACTTCGCCAGGTGTGTGTGTGTGTGTGTGTGTGTGTGTGTGTGTGTGTTGTTTGCGATAGATGGAAGCCGATCGTGTCTTAAGTGTTTCCTGAGGCGAGCGCGACGCCCGTGCCGAGACTACAAAGACTTCCGTGATTTCGGGCGCGAAAGTGAAGCTTGTGTTTTTAAAAAATGCATTGTTATGATGAAATTTTAATCGACCCTGCCAGTGGCTTGTCCCAAAACACAAGGCCTGGCTGTGATCCCACATGAGACGGAACGTGCTGGAACACATGATGAAACCGTGAGCTCATCCATCGTCGTTAAGGTTCGAAAGGGGAGGAAAAAAAAAAAAAAAAAAAGATGGCAAGATCAAAAGCGGCGAGAAGCAGCGAGAAACACCAATTAGGGGCAAATGTATGCGAGGAGATAATTTGCGATTCCCATTGAGACTGCGATAAAGTAGACTTCTAAGATCGCGGGTTCCTCCTTGTTTATGCATGAAAGGAGTATGTGAATAAAATGGAAGA
>JACRUU010000004.1:6517596-6522596 GCA_030449085.1 Kryptopterus vitreolus
TGAGCAATTTACGTGTTATTTATTTTGAAATCAATAGTTAGAACCACTTCAAAAAAAATGTGGGTGCATTGCACTGGGGGACAACAACAACAACAACAACAAAAAGAAATCTTGTCTATAAATGTATAATAATGTCCTTTGACCAGTTTTTGCTTTTCTATTCCGTTCACAGACCGGAGGGAAAAGAAACGAAAGATTTCTTTAAAAAAAAATACAAAAATGAATAAAATAAAATAAACGCTCATTTGTTTGTAGGCACTAAACGTAAAACCTGACTGATATCTGATTATTGATTATTTTCTCCTCTTATTAAACAACATTGTAACCGCACCGAGCCAACAAACAGTCGAATATAAAGCATGTTTCTGCCTGCAATTTCACTTCGAAATGTTAATCATAAAAAAAAAAATAAAAAATAAATAAATAAAAAAACCCTTGATAATGTCTGACCTCACACTGAGTCATTCAGTATGGGCTATAGTATTAGAGAAGAAATTCAGATTTGAAGTTGAATGATTGCGCTATTATGCATAGTGGAAATGTTTTCAACAGCTCTGCTGGAACCTGTCTGCTTCCTGGCACTAAACGTGCCCTTCAGCTCCCTTTGGTATCGTCATCACAGCTTCTTTTGCTCTGATTAAAGTGCCTGTCAGGACATTCACAGCACTGGGTCACCAAAAAAAAAAAAGAAGCAACTGTTACCAGGACATTAACATTACCCAACCCCCCCCCCCCCCCAAAAAAAAAAAAAAAAGGAAGGAGGAAAAAAAGAAAGAGACAGCGAATGGTACAGGATACAAACAGGAAATTAGTTCTGAATTACATCTTTGTATGAAACAATCACAACAAGGTTTTTTTCACTGCAGGGAAAACCTTTCAGTTACACAATGAGCGCTCTTCAATGCGTCCCGGAGGTGAAGTGCCGACCCGCTGCGCTACCCGGCGCTAAGTGGTTTTCATAGTACCAATGGATCTGTTGTGAATCTACTGGCATTAATGTGGTCTGGGAGGAACATGCATCAGACATTTTTTATTTATTTATTTATTTATTTATTTATTTATTTTACCTCCAGCAAAGGTCGAAAGGCATTCGGAGACCAGAGTGTGCACGTCAAAGAGACGACAAATTCTGCCATTTTTCGGACAGACCCTGGTGCTCGTTTCTAAAGCCAGCATTTAGCATTTCAAAGATTCTTACAAGAGAATTTAATATCATATTTACTTAATGCAATTTTTCTTTGGGGGGGGGGGGGGGGGGGGGGGGGGGGGGGGGGGGGGGGGGGATAAGGCTTTTCTCAAATTAGAAATTCTCTTGCAGTGTTTAAACATGCACCTCTTCACTTCCCTCAACTCTTTTCGTACAAACTTTTATTTATTTATTTATTTATTATGACTAGCGGGATAGAATATACTTTATTCGTGACATATGTACAGCTTGTTCAGAAGCTACTGTAGGGTCAGAGCGTGGGGTCCGCCTTAATACAACATCCCTGAAGCACAGAGAGTTAAAAGCCTTCTTCAAGGACCCAAGAGTTGACCTTTTGACCAAGCCGCCACTCATGGGTCCTTGAGGAAGGCCCTTAACCCTTTGTGCTCCAGGGGGCGGCGTATCATGGGCTGACCCTGCGCTCTGAACCCAGCTTCCAAAACAAGCGAAAAAAAGAATTTCACTGTGTTGACTATCCTATTATATTTCTTCTATTCATCTCTCGGTAGCACATATATATATATATATATATATATATATATATATATATATATATATATATATATATATATATATATATATATATATATATGTATTTATAAAATTTTTGCAGATTGCTCTAATAATCAGGATTTCGATTCCCTTTCAACGGGCCGAGAAACCTCGAGATGAAATCGGTACCTGGGACACCTATTAAAAGCGGTTGTAAAATACTGGAACCGCAAAGCTCTTTCGACTAAAAAGGGAAAGTTCAGAACCGCAAGCGATAAATCAAAATCGTATTATATTAAGGCTCGGCTGCGAGAAGAAATAAAGAATGTAGAAGCCACTGGTACGGCGAATTGTCCGGTGTATTGGGAATAAACACTGTACTATAAGAGGGTGTAATTAATTCGTAGCCGGCTTTTTCGGAAATGCTGAAGGGTTTAAATTGTTTAAGCAGTCACTGTGTTGTGTTAAAACCATAGTTTTTTACTAGAGTTTATTCAGATTGGCGTGATGAAGAATGAGGGAGTTCCTCGTTTATGTGAGGAAGATTACAGTAGTACTGTACAGTAGTAGAACAGTAGTACTTACGTAGTTAGCATCGTGTGGAATATAATATTACAACCCCCGGTCTTAATTATGACATAGAATAGCCTTTATTTATTACATATACATTATAGGACAGTGAAATGTTTCTGCGCATTTCTTTCGCATATCCCCGGCTTGTTTAGAAGCTGGGGTCAGCCATTATCAGGCGCTCATGGAGAACATGAGGGTTAAGGGTTTTGCTCAAGGAACCAAGAGTGGCAGCTTGGCAGTACCGGGATCTCGAACCCCCGACCTTTCCGTTCAGCGCCACTCTTCCAGCAATTTGAGCGTTCCACATTTAATACGACTTTCTTTAAGTGTCGTTACTCTTGGTGAGTACAATTTTTCTCAATGTCATTTCCTGCTGCTTGGACGTCCTTAGAAAGTACATTCCTCCATTCACTGTATGGCCTTCAGAGAGATGGTGGGTTCAGCAGAAGTGCTAAAGGATTAGAGGAAGACTGGTGGAGTACACAGTATAGTAAGTGCTTTAAGGTAAGTGCTCCGTTTTTGCCTTTTTTTTTTTTTTTCGTTGGCAAGCGTAAGTGTTTAAAATCTGACAAGGGCAGTTAAAAGAAGGCCTGTAAGGAGCGATGTCGCATGGCAGTACTGCAGGCGAGGTTAAAACCGAGCCCTAAAGCTACACATGGAATCCATTTCAGAGATTAAATGATGAACAGAAGCTCGTTGTGGTCCGGTATTAAAATTTACAAAGGACCCAACAAGCACTAGAGTGTCTTCCGCGGATTGATATGGAGGCGTCCTAGCGAAGGACCGACTGACAAGTATGTGTGCGCATTTGGCATTGTGAGGTGAGGGGTAATAGTTCGTGGTTGGCGCCATTGACGGATCTAAGAGTCACGATACTCTGACATGGGCATGCATCTCGAGGGCTGAACAGCAGCTCAATATGGTGGGAATTAAGTTTCAGATGAGGAGCTTCCATCCGTGGAGCGATAGATATTCTGGAACTTGTGTGTGGGGGGATAAGTTGGGTGCGATCGAATGAAAACGCTCTTACGGTCAGTATTGGAAAGGTTACTTTGGAAAAGGAATAGATTATAGATTACAAATGACCCTATTCAGAATGTAATGCGTAGTGTATTACTTTCATTTGTCCACTAGGTGGCACTTTAAGTTAACGCTCGAAGGAAAAAAAGTTTCAAGCCCTGGGGGCATTGTTGTGTTGTGGTGGCGCCTGTTACGATTTGATGTATGTTCCTCTCTGAGCATGCTCCGAGACTGAGAGCGCCACCTGCTCTAGTGGATGTGCAAGTATACTTTATTCTAGTACGGCAAATAAGTATATTCACCGACACGTTCCCCGCCCCACTATTTGAGAACCTTTGAAGTAGTCTAAATCACTGAAATCACTAACATTTTCATACATTTAATGCCACATGTACGATGGGCGTTAAACCTCACAACTCCATGGTTAAGGGTTTCGATTCCCGTCTCGGCCATGTGTGTGTGGAGTTTGTGCATGTTCTCCTCGTGCCTCAGGGGTTTTTCTCCGGGTTCTCCGGTTTCCTCCCCCGGTCCAAAAACACGCACGGTAGGTTGATTGGCATCTTGGAAAATTGTCCCGTGTGTGTGAATGTGTGTGTGTCTTGCGATGGGTTGGCATTCCATCCAGGGTGTATCCTGCCTTAATGCCCATAGACGCCTGAGATAGACACAGACTCCCCGTGACTCGAGGGAAGATCGGATAAAGCGGTAGGTAGAAGATTAAATGAATGATTGAATGCACGATGGGCAGCATCTTCCTTTCAGATACTATTATCAGCTCCTCCCCAACAACATCGTTGGCCTTTTTTTTTTGAGTCTTCCTGTGATCTCAGCACTAAACACAACACTCTCACGAAACATCCTCAGCATTGACCTGCAGATGTTGAAGGAGCTTAACCTCCTGGGGCCTTCCTGTTAGGCAATGTCTGTGTAAATCCCAATGTGAACCAACACCTTCTCCACTCCAACATCACTTCCTCTTTCTTCTTTCCTTTCACGTCGCTGGAATCTCTCAACTACATTCTACCCCCATACTACAGCGATGTCCTGATTTCCTTCCCTGTTTTGCGTTTCACTATGGCAGGTCGGGTCCGTTGCAGTGCAAGTCCTCTGTCCAAGCGTGACCTATCCGAAGGGCCTGAATTGAATTTGGCCACAGGGGTACAAGACGATTCAGTAAATATTAGATGGAAGAGACACGCTTCAGGGTTAAAGTCCATTTTGGACACTGACAAAATGGCTTGATATATTATAGCAACAAATACAGTTTATCAAGGGTGTTTTTTTTTTTTTATATTGTGGGACTGTACGTGCTGTCGAAGACAAAGTGGTGACGCAGGACTACAACTTCAGTCTCACCAAGCATTGTGTCCTCGGACCATCACCGTGTATAAAGCTCCTTCGACGCCTGGATAAACTTGATTAACCCGGTTTAATTCCACGACGACTCCCTTCCAAGGTCACAGTCATAATCGCTTTGGTCAAATCTTTTGAATGTACAAATGCAGTCATAGCCATTATTATTATTTTTTAAATACGCATTGATTTTATGCCGTAGCCTCAGTTTTATACCACCAGACTTATACGAATTATAACCAGAACCGAGCGGCCACAGGTCCTGATTAAACCCGGCCCCACATGTCACCTTAAATAAACCCCACATAGACAGGAAACCATTGCCAGGATTGGTAATGAATTCCAATGATCACAA
>JACRUU010000004.1:6527596-6532596 GCA_030449085.1 Kryptopterus vitreolus
TTTTGGACCGGGGGAGGAAACCGGAGAACCCGGAGAAAAACCCCCTGAGGCACGGGAAGAACATGCACAAACTCCACACACACATGGCCGAGACGGGAATCGAACCCGGACCCTGGCGGTGTCAGGCGAATTCACATTTCATCAATTTTGGCATACCCAAATGATCCCTGGGTCACGGGATGCCCATTTCGGGTCAGGATTAAGGCAGGATACCCTGGATGACCGGGGGGGGGAACCCGGGAACCACCCACACACCACCCGAACACACATTTCATACACTGGGGAAATTTTCCAAGGTGCCACAACCTGTGGCATGTTTTTTGGGACCGGGGGGGAAAAAACCGGAGAACCCGGAGGAAAAACCCCCTGAGGCACGGGGAAGAACATGCACAAACTCCACACACACATGGCCGAGACGGGAATCGAACCCGGACCCTGGCGGTGTCAGGCGAACATGCTAACCACTAAACCCACCGTGCCCCGTCTAATTAAAAGAATTGTATTTATTTATTTATTTATTTTTCTCTGTGACCTTTTTGCACGCTGCAGATTTCTGATCACCACGTTTAAACAGATGTTTTAAGCGAAATAGAATCGTTTCCAGGTGACAGATTTGCACGTCCTTAAACTGTACGAGACGCGGCGAAGGAGTTCGCGGCGCGGAAACAATGCGAATCTCGGCGCGTCCGGATAATTGCTGGTAATTTTAATGTCAGTAACGTTTGTCCTTTCCCAGCCGTTTTGGAACGCCGAGCGCATCTCGCGACGCTACTGTACGCGGCGCGTCAAAGGCAGCAAACATGAAATCTAACGAGGGGAGTTTTTCTACAAAGCCCAGGATACAATGAAGTCGAACATGATTCCACCTTTCAAATGCAAATCATTCCTTCGAGCAGGTTTGAGATTCATAAAAATGTTGAGTCAGAAACCCGAGCACGCATGTTAGTTTTTCCCTCTTTGTCCCCGGCTCTTTTTCTTCCTCTTCTCCTTTCTCCTTCTTCGTCTTCTTTCTGCTCTTTGATGTAAAAGCCTTCTGTCTGTTCTTATAGAGAAGAATGATGAGTTATAGAGAAGCTTGCTTTTTTTTCTTTCTTTCTTTCTTTCTTTCTCCCACCCCCACCTAATCTCTCTTCCCATGTGCACCAATGTCTACATTTTAGTTCCAGTCTAGTAATACGTATAGCATGTAGAATTCTCGTATACAAAGCTGCGTTTTGCTTTCCTTCTATTGTTAGCTTTCTGTTATTATTCCTTATGTTAACGGGTTTTCTAAAGCCGTAATATAGCCGTAATATACATATACTTCAGACGTAATATACCTTTATTATAGTCTTTATTATCCATGAAAACATCTGTGTACATATTTTTCGTTTTTTGGTCCCTGTGCCTTTGACAACACATCTTTTCAAAAAAAAAACAAAGGAACCTCAAGAGAATTAAATAAATAAATAAATAATATATATATATATATATATATATATATATATATATATATATATATATAATAAAATATTAATAATAAATAAATAAAATATTATGCTACTTAACTCTTTCTGAGCGCGGTCACAACACAACAAAAATATATTTTATTTAATTATAGTAACATCTGTGGTGTTGCGGTGTTATTTTAACCCGTATATATATATATATATATATATATATATATATATATATATATCTTCCTATATAGATTAATATATCTATATATATATATATATCCTTCCCCTCCCAAAATTAGACCTTTAACACAAATACAAAATAAACAGCAGAGCAAAGAAATTTCCAACAAATAATCAAGAATATCAACCCAATAGAAATCAAGTAGTTGATCCAATAAACAAAAACATTTTTGTATAGATGCATGTATATATCAAAAATTGTTGTTGTTTTTTTACATTTTTTTAATTAATTTTTTTAGTCATAAAGCCTCGATGCAATAAACAAATTTCTGTTATGCATAGGGTCATACATTCATGCATTTGGTTATATATGTATGCATTCCAAACCAAAAATGGAATGAAAGTTAATATGAAAGAACACAGTAAAAAAACGATATAAAAAGTAAAAGGATATGACTGCTTAAAAATCAGGACAAACAGAAGCGTACAAAATTGGAAATAATAATAACACCCGGGACGTGTCGAGCGTCTATAGATTATCTTATAAACGGCAAAAAGCGGTAAACTGGGTTACTCGATTAACCTTAATAACCAAAAGGACAGGATGATGGCGTATAGATTAGTCTATAGATTATTTACTAAACACTGAGCACTAGGACTTTCCAATAAAAGGAATAATAAAAGGGAGGAACTGAGGCGTCTGTGTAGGACCCTTTTTTTATTGCCTTCATTTGTTAGGTATACACAGAGCCACGTTGTCTTTATGCATTCCAGTATACAAACAATGTATTTACCAACAAGCAGCCACATACATCCAAATAACATATTTATCAACCAATATAAATCCAAATAACATATTTATCAACCAAACGTACATCCAAATAACATATTTATCAACCAATATACATCCAAATAACATATTTATCAACCAATATACATCCAAATAACATATTTATCAAACAATATACATCCAAATAACATATTTATCAAACAATATACAATCCAAATAACATATTTATCAAACCAATATACATCCAAATAACATATTTATCAACCAATATACATCCAAATAACATATTTATCAAACAATATACATCCAAATAACATATTTATCAACAAACGTACATCCAAATAACATATTTATCAACCAATATACATCCAAATAACATATTTATCAAACAATACGTACATCCAAATAACATATTTATCAAACAATACGTACATCCAAATAACATATTTATCAAACAATATACATCCAAATAACATATTTATCAAACAATATACATCCAAATAACATATTTATCAACGAATATACATCCAAATAACACATTTATCAACCAATACACGTCCAAATAACACATGTATCAACCAATATACATAATTATCAACCAATATACATCCAAATAACATATTTATCAACCAATATACAAATCCAAATAACATATTTATCAACCAATATACATCCAAATAACATATTTATCAACCAATATACATCCAAATAACATATTTATCAACCAATATACATCCAAATAACATATTTATCAACCAATATACATCCAAATAACATATTTATCAACCAATATACATCCAAATAACATATTTATCAACCAATATACATCCAAATAACATATTTATCAACCAATATACATCCAAATAACATATTTATCAACATATACATCCAAATAACATATTTATCAACCAATATACATCCAAATAACATTTATCAACAAACGTACATCCAAATAACATATTTATCAACCAATATACATCCAAATAACATATTTATCAACCAATATACATCCAAATAACATATTTATCAACCAATATACATCCAAATAACATATTTATCAACAATATACAATATACATCCAAATAATTTAAATAACATATTTATCAACCAATATATATCATCATATTTATCAAATAACATATTTATCAACCAATATACATCCAAATAACATATTTATCAACCAATATACATCCAAATAACATATTTATCAACCAATATACATAAAAATAACATTTATAACCAATATACATCCAAATAACATACTTATCAACCAATATACATCCAAATAACATATTTATCAACCAATATACATCCAAATAACATATTTATCAACCAATATACACGTCCAAATAACATATTTATCAACCAATATACATCCAAATAACATATTTATCAACCAATATACATCCAAATAACATATTTATCAACCAATATACATCCAAATAACATATTTATCAACCAATATACATCCAAATAACATATTTATCAACCAATATACATCCAAATAACATATTTATCAACCAACATACATCCAAATAACATATTTATCAACCAATATACATCCAAATAACATATTTATCAACCAATATACATCCAAATAACATATTTATCAACAATACATCCATAACATATATACCAAGTACATCCAAATAACATATTTATCAACCAATATACATCCCAATTATACATCCAACCGAATAACATATTTATCAACCAATATACATCCGAATAACATATTTATCAACCAATATACATCCAATATTGAATAACATATTTATCAACCAATATACATCCAAATAACATATTTATCAACCAATATACATCCAAATAACATATTTATCAACCAATATACATCCAAATAACATATTTATCAACCAATATACATAAAAATAACATTTATAACCAAATAACATACATTATCAACCAATATACATCCAAATAACATATTTATCAACCAACATACATCCAAATAACATATTTATCAACCAATATACATCCAAATAACATATTTATCAACCAATATACATCCAAATAACATATTTATCAACCAACATGCATCCAAATAACATATTTATCAACCAATATACATCCGAATAACATATTTCCCAGGCAGCATCCACATCATGAGGTGTAATATGGTGTAAGTCGGAATCAAAATCACCTTTTTTTTTCCCCTCAAGGTTTCCTAAGAAAGGTCAGGAAAGGTCATTGACGGTGTGTTTCAGTGAAGGATTTCTGTAGTGCACTCTCGGAAGGCTTAAATACATCTCGGTTCCTCGTGGACGTTATCTTTTAAAGATCAGGGGGAAGTTAAGTGGATCTTAAGTGAGAGAAATGGACAACAGTCGATAAAGTGTGTGGAGGTTTTTTAACGGCAAAAAAGGTTTCCTTCATATTTCTTACTAATACGCAAGATTTTAACTACGGAGTTTTTAGTATCGTTAATAAATCACATGACAGGATGTTGGGAGTTTGTACACTGAGTTTTTCTTTTTAATACAAATTGTATTTTAGATTTCCAAACAATATATACACAGACAGAACAAACTTTGTACGCCAGTAAATAAAATCATATATTATAGACTTCTTTC
>JACRUU010000004.1:6542596-6552596 GCA_030449085.1 Kryptopterus vitreolus
TCAACAGGTTAGCAGTAACATGAAATGTATCCTTTTTATTTGGTAATAAAAGACAATAAAAACAACAATAAAATGCATTTTGAATTTAGCATTAGAATGTAAAGTGAAACTCAGCAAGTTTTCATGTCTTGGCCGGGCTGAAAGTGCAGAAAAACTTCCACAGCTAGCCTTTGGCCTTGGTGTCTCCTCGACTCCATCAGAACATGATGAAACTACTTGAAATGGTACAGAGGTTCACAGAGGTTCAGGGTGCCAAGAGAAATGAGTGATAAAGATCCATCTGTCCTCGACTTGGAAAAAGCACAGTCTGACTGCAACACTCAATTATTTACATTCATTCATATGTATGTCTCGGTGAAAGCGAGTCCTGGCTTATTACCACTTAGTAACCTTAATACACACCGTCCATACCATTCATTCGTTCATCTTCTAGCGCTTTATCCGATCTATCCTCGGGTCACGGAGGGAGTCTGTGCCTATCACAGGCGTCTATGGGCATTAAGGCAGGATACACCCTGGATGGAATGCCAACCCATCGCAGGACACACACATACGCATATATATATATATATATATATATATATATATATATATATATATATATATATATATATATTATATATATATATATATAATATATATATATTCATTCATCTTCTACCGCTTTATCCGAACTTCCCTCGTGTCACAGGCGTCTATGGGCATTAAGGCATTAAGGCAGGATACACCCTGGATGGAATGCCAAAACCCATCGCAGGGCAACACACACACACACATTCAGACACACACACATTCATACACTAGGGACAATTTTCCAAGGTGCCAATCAACCTACCGTGCATGTTTTTGGACCGGGGAAGGAAAAAACGGAGAACCCGGAGAGAAAAAAACCCCCTGAGGCACGGGGAGAGAGACAACAGGGGAGAACATGCACAAACTCCACACACACATGGCCGAGACGGGAATCGAACCCGGATCCTGGCGGTGTGAGGCGAACGTGCTAACCACTACGCCACCGTGCCCCATCCATATATTATATATATATATATATATATATATATATATATATATATATATATATATATATATATATATAGATATATATATATATATATATATATATGAAAAGTATCGGGGCCCTAGTATTCTGTCCTAGTATGTCCATTCATTAGTAATGTAATGCACATGAAATGTATGCAGATGTTTTGCATGTTCGCACCATCTTCCAAGATGTGACTAGTGGGCCCTTGAGCAAGGCCCTTAACCCTGAATTGCTATATAATCTTACAAAAAAAACAAAAAAAACACAACTAGAATGAAGACTAGAAATTTGTTTAGTAACAAGCATAGTATTGTTTTTCCCATGAACCGTTATTGTGTGTGTGTGTGTGTGTGTGTGTGTGTGTGTGTGTGTGTGTGTGGTGGGGAAAAAAAAACAAGTCGGAACTAATCCTTGACGAAATTTGCGTTCACATTTTGATGCAACATGACGATAAAACGCACTAAATGAGATGTTGTTGTTGTTGTTGTTGTTGTTGTTGTTGCAGGCAGAGTGTTAATTTTATGCTCTTTAATAAAGAAATAACTCGATTAATTGTCGGACTAATTAGTGTATAATTAATCGATAGCTCGAGCGCTAGCCATAATTAGCAATATCAAATTATTACGTGTTAAGAAAAATAGTGCGTCTTCCTCAAACATTGTGTTTTGCAGAATGACATCATGAAATAACTTAAAGATCCCGTGCAAAATAAACAACAACAACCCTGATATACACCTGTTCTGTACAGGGTTCTAGTCTTTAGTGTAGGTTCGGTGAACCCACATCTGTACAGAAGGATCTTCGATCTCATCCCCGGGCGCGGTAAAGGCTGTAAAATTGATTTTTTTTTACAAGTGCGCAACCTCATATTTACAGTATACCCGTGAGAAACAGGACGTAGTAAAGGGTCTGAGCAACGAGGAGCGTAAATCATTACGATCAATTTCAATTTCGCAATCCCACTACCGATATTAAATCAGCTCCTTCGGAGACGACCTCATCTTTAACGCTCTCCTCCTCCGTCCTCCTCGATGCAACACGAGCTCCTCCAGAGACCCCTGAAGACACTTCAAAATCCGTGTCTTCAGAAACAGGGATGAATAACGTTCACGCGACAGCTGCTGGTTCCAAGGCTTTGCAGAAACGGCCTGGGGTGGATCTTTTTATTTATTTATTTATCTATATATCTAGGCGATGAACTGAAGGTGTCACTGGTTTGTTTTCTTTGACGATAAAATGCCGCTTTGGGATAAAAGTGGGCCGGGAACTCATCCTACGGAGAGAAAAAAAAAAACGAAAGCAAGAAATAAGCTGATGGAAACAGCGACGAAAGTGCACACATCGGTATCTTTCAGGCCAAGCGAGATAATCGTTTTTTATTAGTCACTTAATAAATCAGACTAATCTATGCACTTTACCCGAGTATTAATGTGGAAAGTAATGCATGGAAGGCGCGGTGGGGAAGCGTTATGCACGTATGCACGTTTTATATTGTCCCGAGTGCATTAAAGGAATAAGGTGGAGGGAAGGAATGTGCGTAAGAGCTTACAATTTTGGTTTGAGGCAGTTTCATTAAAACTTTTACTTTACAGCGGTGGATTGGGAACGATGTCGTCGCTTCGAGGCCGTATCGGTTCTGTTTGTCTGCCGTAATTGGATTTCGATAGATTTTTTTTTTAACCCCCCAAAAAAAAAAAAAAAAAAAAAAAAAAAAAAAAAAGATATAGAGATATAGATATATATATATATATATATATATATATATATATATATATATATAATATAATAATTTTTTCCTTATTATTTAAAAAAAAGAATATATATAATATATATATATATATATAGTATAATAATATATATATATATATATATAGATATATATAATAATAATAGGTAATTATAATATAATAAAATAACGTTTTTATATATATATATATATATATATATATATATCTATATATATATATATATTATATAGACTAATTATTACTTATTTAAAAAAATATATATATTTTTTTTTCCTTATTATTACTTATTATTTAAAAAAGAAAAAAAAAAAGAAAAAAAAAAAATCTATAAATATATATATATATATATATATATATATATATATATATATATATATATATATATATATTATATATATATCTATATAATGATAATAAATGACAAAATCACATTGTGCTTCCCAGAGGCCATGCCCAGGGTTTTTTTTCCCCATCCACCCAAATGCACAGCAGACACCATGTACTATTTATTTATTTGTTTTTTATTTATTTATTTATTTATTTATTTTTTATTTATTTTTTTTAAGCTAAATCTCGGGTCGAGACTGTTCTAAAGTCACTGCTGAATATAATTGGATGGTATCGGAAGTCGATGCATTTCGCGTCTCGATGCCTTCGGCTGAAGATTCCACACATTACCAATGTGATGCGATGCGATTCACCTCAGTACGGTGCAGGACGTTTCCTATTCCAGTTTCCACTCAAACTTTATATTAACATTTTCTTCTTTAACTCTGTAACGCTGCTTTGAAACAATGTCCGCTGTGTGAAAAGCGCTTGTAGAAATAATTGACCTTGAACGCATTTTTGACGCGTGTCCCTTTCACATGGACTTACTTCCATCCTGATTAGAATTCGTCTTTGGAAATGAAAATAAAATTCAATTAAAAATAATAAAAATGAATACAAATAAAATAATAATAATAATAATAATAATAATAATAATAATAATAATAAGTATAATAAATAATAATAATAATAAGTATAATAATAATAATAATAATAAGAGGAATATGAATAATAATAATAAGAAGAATATGAAGAAGAAGAAGAAGAACTTGAATAATAATAATACAAAGAAGAAGAAGAAGAAGAATTATAATAATGAAAATAATAACAATAATAAGAAGAAGAATCATAAAATGAACAGAACAGTGACAATAGCAATGATGAGCAACAACAACAATATTGATGATAATCATTAAAAACAACAACAAACAATAATAATAATAAGAAGAAGAATATGAATAATAATAAGAGGAAGAAGAAGAATATGATAATAATAATATAAGGAGAAGAATAATAATAATACAAATAATAATAATAATAATAATAATAATAATAATAAATAATAAGAAGAAGAAGAAGAAGAAGAAGAAGAAGAAGAATCATAAAATGAACAGTGACAATAGCAATGATGAGCAACAGCAAAAAAAACAACAATATTGATGCTAATCATTAAAAACAACAACAATAATAATAATAAATAATAATAATAATAAAATGATGAACAATGACAACAGCGATGATCAACAATGACAGCAATAATAATAAGGATAATGGTGAAGATGAAAATAATTAATAAAAATAAAAAATGATGCTGTTGACAGAATGGTTATCAGTGTCAACAACAATAACAAAAATAAAACAATAATATCAATAATATATAATGTAATACAATAATAATAACAATAATAATAATAATAATAATAATAATAATAATAATCATGATAATGATGGTGATGATGATGAACAACAATAAGAAGAGAATAATGATAACATTGCAGTGTCGACAATGATAATCAGCAATAACATCAACAATAATAACAATGATAATGATGATGATAATAATAATAACAACGATGATGATGATGATGAGCAATACCAATGATATTATAATAATAATGATAATAATGATAATAATAATAATGAGAAATAACGAACAATAATAATGATGATGATGAGCAATGACAATAATAATAATAATAATAATAATAATAATAATAATAATAATAATAATATAATAATAATAATAATAGCAGCAGCAGCAGCATTAGAAAACTGTAATTAAACTTTCAGTAACTTTTAAAACTTGTTTTTGCTATATTTGGATAACTTTAAAAACCCTAACATATGGAGTAAACTTTCATAACATTTTACACGCGGGGGGAATTCTATCAGGAGAAAATCTTTTATATATATATATATATATATATATATATAATATATATATATATATATATATATATATATATAGATATATATATAAAAAGTGAAAGTGCATTTGCAATCCTCTTTGTTCCGTCTCTACATATTAATAGTGGTTTCAAGAAAGCGTTTTGGAATAACCCGGTCTCCAACCCTACAGATAGCTTTGAGTCAGTGAATATGTGTGGGAGTCTGAATGAGGCAGCTGAAGTCCCATCTACTCGTATAGCTGTTTATTTTCTTTTTTTTTTCTTTTTTCTTTCTTTATTTATTTTTTGAAAAAGCTTCCCTATAATACATTCCCCTAACTGAGTTCTCTGCAGCGCATGTGTCCGCATTCAATAATAAATAGCCAATATCTGTTTGTTTACTCCGTCTAAAGTGGCTGACAAAGTACTTCTCCGCCACGGAAAAACTCTGGAAACGCACTCTTTCCTCTCAGCGGATTCGATTCCGTTCCGAACGGTTTTGTGTCGCTGTATTTACTCCGACTCGCACGCGTTTTCCACCCTTTAACTAAAATCAAATATATCTGCATATGCTTGGAGCAGCAAGTTGCATTCGTATCCGGCGTGGACCGCGTAACACGACAGAACGCCAAAACCCGGAACAACAAAGAGCTCGCGCTTTTCTTTCCCCAGCATTTATGATATGACCATTCAAACCGACCACTTCGCTTCAAATCCAACAAAATTGGCGCTAAGCAAAAAATAAATAAATAAATAAATAAATCCCTGTTGTGGAAATGCCAATCTCTATGCCTTTTTTCTTTTTCTTTTTAATATATAAACCAGTTTCCTTTCATGTCAGGACTTTTCTCTTACTAGTGTGGGAAAGGAAGGAGTACCATTGAGTTCAGCTCTATTTACAAGCCTCTCAGGCAGGCTGGGGCTGATTGAATAGGAGGCCGCTTTGACTCAATTCATCTCAGCCCATCGTTGCTTTTCATAGCTGTTGCTTTTGTGCAAAAAAAGAAAAAAAAAATCGGAAGACTTGCTATGATTCACTTTTGATGACGAATCGTACTTTAAAGCACGTGCTCATGCCAGCCTTCTTCCCTCTTTCACTTTTTTGAAATTATATATATATACACCGCTCTAGCGCTTTATCCGATCTTCCCTCGGGACACGGGGAGTCTGTGCCTATCTCAGGCGTCTATGAGCATTAAGGCACCCTGGATGGAATGCCAACCCATCACACACACACACACACTCACACCTTCATACACTAGGGACAATTTTCCAAGGTGCCAATCAACCTACCGTGCATGTTTTTGGACCGGGGGAGGAAACCGGAGAACCCGGAGAAAAAAAACCCCCTGAAGGCACGGGGAGAACATGCACAAACTCCACACACACACATGGCCGAGACGGGAATCAAACCCCGACCCTGGAGGTGTGAGGCGAACGTGCTAACCACTGAGCCACCGTGCCTCTCTCTCTCTCTCTCTCTCTCTCTCTCTCTCTCTCTCTATATATATATATATATATATATAAATAAAATAAATTAATATTTTCTTAATTTTTTCATTTAACGCTTTACTCCTGTGTGACGCAAAGCAGAAAAATACATATATATATATATATATATATATATATATATATATATATATATATATATATATATATATATATATCTCCATTTAGATGCACAAAACTCGCACCAACACCTCGTATGGCTAAAAATGTCATGAAATCCTGTGACAAATGTGTCAAGAGTAAAAGCGTACCGATTTAAAGAATAGAAAAGGCAAAATGTAGAAAAAACAGCATGACTAATATTTTTCATCTTAGGGGGAAAAAAAATTATATCTATTTATATCATCTGTCTATTTACGTCACTGGATTAAAAAGAAAAAGGAAAAATATTATTGCAGTATATATTTTTCATCATGCATTTTTTTTTCCTTCGCGATATATAGATATATATATATATATATATATATATATATATATATATATATATATATATATATATATATATATATATATATATATTTAAAATTTCTGGCTAAGCACCATAGAAACCCACATGGCTTATTAATTTCTTTTTTCTATTATTATTATTATTATTATTATTATTATTATTATTATGTTTCTATACACAATTACATACATATACATAGACAGATAACAATTCTGTAGGATGGAAGCTCTTATGAGAGCGAAAATATTCCAGCGGGTCCATTTTTTTTACATTTTTTTGGCTTCCAGAGGCGACGTCTCAGAAAAACAGCATGTCACAAAGCGCAAGTTGTTAATAAAACCCGCGGCTGCACCGCTGTGGATCAATAGTCTCCCCTGTCACCAGATCTGAATCCGCTAAAACACCTTTGGGATGCAGTGGAATGACAGATTCGCAGCATGGATGCACGGCTGACAAATCTCCGGCATTCTCAAAGGGATGTTTTTTCGATGCCATGTGGAATCCATGCCATAAAGCATCCTATCCAGCATTCATATTAATAAACAAAAACAAAAAACAATAAAACAATAAATGGGGCTGTGTATGTGTGTGTGTGTGTGTGTGTGTGTGTGTGTGTGCGTGTTGTGCGTATTTTCGTATGCGACGAATACCACTGGCTCACATGCACGCATCCCATCGCACAAATATTCCACGCATTAGGCGTCTCCGTAGATAAGAAGCAGAAATAACGAGGCGACATGAAATAATGAGTTATTAAGTTGGAAAGAACAAGTCATTAAGTCATAATAATGGCGCGGACACCACCTCGGGCGGCCCTTCTTTGGCCCCTGGCCCGGCACCTGGCACCTAGACATAATGAGTTATTAAGTTGAAATAATGAGGTATTCCGTGGAAATAACCGCCGTCGCCGCGCCGAGCTCGCCGTCTGGCTCGCGCCGACTGACAATGAGGCGATTAACGTTGCGTTCGAATCCGACGAGTCTTAGTGAAAAATGTCCATTATGGATTAAAGGTGGAGTTTGTAAATAAGAAAATTCCAGATTAATTAAGTTACATCATGGTTTGGAGGGAGGATAAACAAGTGAGCATTTAAACAAACATACAAACAAACAAACAAATAAAAACACTCCCTGTACGTGTAAAAGGTGTTGCATCACAGTTTAGGGTTTGGGAGAAAACAGGGATTGGGTGGTGGATAGAATGTGGATGTGAATGTTTTTGGTATTGGAAGGGAGGATTGGGACCCAAACAAACATCGGAAAGTTTATGGATGTATGTACAGTACACAACAAACAAAAGTTCCCTAACAACCTAAAGAAAAAAGACCTGGATCTGGATATATATATATATATATATATATATATATATATATATATATATATATATATATATATATATATATATATATATATATATATATATATATATATATATATAATAAAAAAAAAAAAAGGAAAAATATTATTCCAGTATTATTTTTCATCTTGCAATTTTGTCCTCCTCGGAATTGTACTAAAAAAAAAAAGAAAAAAAAAAAAAAAATAATATATATATATATATTTTTTTTTTTTTTTTTGTAACCCTTTCTGTCAAAGCACCATAGAACCCACAAGACTTATTATTATTATTATTATTATTATTATTATTATTATTATTATTATTATTATTATTATTGTCGTATACACAGTTGTCTCAAGAAAATTACATAGAAAGATAATAATTCTGTAAAAATGAAGCTCTTATGAGAGGAAAATATTCCAGCGGGGTCCATTTTTATCCTTAGAAGCTTTATTATTATTCATATATATATCATATGTGTGTGTGTGTGTACTTTATATATACTTTAAAGTATCTGATTACTTTCATTTGTCCACCAGGTGGCGCTTTAAGTTAACGTTCAAGCGAAAAAAAAACGTGTTTCAAACCCTCATTAAAAAATCGTTTCTATTTTTTTGAATATATATGAATATATATATATAATATAATATATATATATATTTATTATAGATATATATATATATATATATATATATACACACCAAACATGGTTGTATCCAGTAAGCGAGTGTGAAGGTAAATCGAGACTGAACATTGCGAACTAGGCAGAATGTTGACCAATCGACAAATTACGATCACCAGAATGTTGTTTTTTTTTTTTTTTTTTTTAATCTGCCGTTTTGGAGCATTGTTAAACAAATGTAACAAATAAATAAATAAAGAAACAAAGGCAGCAGGCTTTGTGTGTCCCTGCAATGTGACAATGAATGATTTAATAGCGCAAACACTGAATCTTTAAAGGGACCTCGAGGCATTATATTCCCTTTCAGTAAGGAAAAGTTTCTATGCTAAATGCATCCATTGATTATTTATATAACCATGTCCTATTCTGTGTGTACATGCAACTTTTTATTTATTTTTTTATATCCCTAGAGGCTTTATTCAGCAAGCTGATGCGTTTTAATGAAGTCAGGCCCCTAAAATGAATAATAAACAGGAGCCTGTAGAACATATTCCTCTTTGTCGATGGATCATTCTGTCAATTAGCATCACGGCTTGTCATTCCGCGGCCCGCAATGCTGACAAAGAGACGGCCTGCCGTCTGCCCGGCGACGAGGACCGCGTCAGCTGACCCACTAAAGAACTTTTTTATTATTATTATTATTATTATTTTTTAATTTTTTTTTCATTAAATGTGTTTTGGCAGAGCCCGTCATTATTGTTCAAGCGTAAAGTGGAGAGTCCTGCCCCACGGGAGACGGCGCTCGCGACGCGGCTCGTTCGGCGGCTCGTGCTTTCAATTTAATAAGACAATTCACACTAGCGCTGATCGTCAGGGTGCTACCTCTTCTAGGTAGAGAGCACTTTAGGGGGAGTGGGTGGGGGGGTGTCGTTCCAAATAAGCTCGCTTTTCTTTTTCATGCTTTTCTTTCTTTTTTTTTCCCCCCCTTCCATGTCTTTTTTTTTTTTTTTTGTTTGAACCTGTGATCTTCTGGTCCAGAGTCCAACACCTTAACCACTAGGCTACCACCAGAGATTT
>JACRUU010000004.1:6555096-6560096 GCA_030449085.1 Kryptopterus vitreolus
GGCGAGGGAAGCAGATCAGGATTGAAAGCGTTTGAATTACGGGTAAAACCCGGAATAATGGAATAAGAGGAAAAGGAGCTCAAAGTGGTCCCTTTTGCATCGGGGTTGCAAGGAAATGTTTAGCGTCAAAGGAGAAAAGGCAATAAACTCATGTCTTAGTCCATCATGTCACATGGATGCCTTAAAATTCATTCCCAATGCATAAAAAAAAAAGCATGTTTATTTTAAGAGGGGAAAAAAAAAAATCCCTCAGGACACAACTTCCAGTGATTGCTTTTTTTTTTTCTTCCTTTATTTATTTATTTACAGAAACTGTAAAGCAGTCGGACACCTTTCTATCTCCCCACCTTTTATTTACGGCTTACAATCTCATCCCGCTATTAGCGCTGGAATGAAACTCGCTGATCAAGAGCGCGGGTCGAGACACCGGCTTTCGTTCCGCGCTAAAATAAATGCACCTTGTCACGCGGCCCTCCCGGTGCTCGGAAACAAGGGAGCATGATAGAGGGCACGGCTCGGAGCTTAGATCACTTGCTTTACAATTCCAGCCGGCATCTAATCACGAGCCGAGTCCAGAACAGCAGTGCTTGCGGTAAACTCGGAAAGGTCCGGGGTTGAAAACAGAAGTCCTGCACAGCCAAACACCGATATATAGATTTGCACGACAGGCGTTCACTATTGCAATCAGCGGGGGATGTTTAACCATACAGAAAGCCTGTGTTTGCTCACGTGTCTTCTCTGCCCACCCATGTTTGATTCGTTCTTTAAATTATTCATTTTTTTTCCCTTGGAATTTCTGACATGCTCTTGCACGAGTTCCGTACTGTCAAATCCCCAATGCAGGGCCCTTGAGCAAGGACCCCGAACTCTAGGCTTTATAAATAAGTCACCTTGAGTGAGAGCATCTTCCCAATGCCGTACATGTAAATATACTCCGACCTAGAATTCATATAGATATAATGGATATACAGTGGTCTCCCGGGTTACGATAGAATCACGTTACGTTTGTTTTTTACGATATTTTTACGATACGGGATCCAATGTTTTTACGGATCCATGTTACGATGTTTTCTTCGTGTTGCGATACCGGCATCCCTCGCGTTCGGTGTGCAGTCATTCATTCATTCATCTTCTAGCGCTTTATCCGATCTTCCCTCGGGTCACGGGGAGCCTGTGCCTATCTCAGGCGTCTATGGGCATTAAGGCAGGTTACACCCTGGATGGAATGCCAACCCATTGCAGGGCACACACACACACACATTCACACACACATTCATACACAAGGTGCCAATCAACCTACCGTGCATGTTTTTGGACCGGGGGGAAACCGGAGAACCCGGAGAAAAACCCCCTGAGGCACGGGGAGAAACATGCAAACTCCACACACACACACATGGCCGAGACGGGAATCGAACCCGGATCCTGGCGGTGTGAGGCGAACGTGCTAACCACTACGCCACCGTGCCGGTGTGCAGTCATTACCAGAAAAAGTCATTACAGTCATTATGTTATGGACGGTGTTAATGACAAGTACATGAGTCTATTTGAAGTCTATCAGAAACAGTAAACAAGTAAACAAGCCGGAAAGGACAGCGACGACGAAGAGGTGTTTTTAGAATAGAAACAAGAAAATCGTTTGGAATTTAAGTTTTAAAGAAATACTTGTTTATTTTAAGTACAGCAGTGAGTACAGTAACTGTACAGTTACATTTACCGTCTACTTCTCCCAAGGTAGACTCTCAAGGTAAACAAAGCTGCATTTTTCCTGTATTATTTGTTATTTATAATGCTATTTAATTTAGAACATGCAATTCAAAACCGTAACGCGGGGACCACTGTATTAGCGATCAACAGTGCGCTGTCCGTGGTGCTGAAGTACAGCAATATTATATTTACATTCGCAGCGTTTATCAGACGCCCTTATCCCGTGCAAAACAGTGCTTTTCGGTCTCCATCTTCATTCAGGTATGATTGTTTACAAACTTAAGGTACAAAATAAACATAAACACACTTGAGGGATTTTATTCATTTATGCTTCCCTGGACAGTGAGAAGGAAGACGTGTTAGGATCGGGTGTAGTGTTGGAAGAGATGTGTGGAGTTTTAGAGTCCATGGATTGATCGTTTTTGGATGGTTGCCAGGATGAAGATGCGCACAGGGATGAGTCCGCCCCAGCCGGGAAGTTCATTCCGCCACCTCGGTCCCAGAACGGAGAAGAAGAGCTCTTGAGCTGATCTTTAGCTCTTCCCCTGAGAGATGGTGGAAGCGAACGAGAAGAGGGGGGGGTGGATTTAGGCAGGTTGAACACAGGTTTTGCAGTGGATGAATAGCGTTCTGTGGTAGAAGGAGAAGGAACAGCAGTTCAGTCTCGAGATACAGAACCAGGACCTGAGCAGCCTGTATGGATAGAAACGCTCGTATCCTTCGCGGTCGACACGAGCGAGTAACGTTAGCATTATAAGAGAGGATCGATTGCGAAGGGGTACTTTTGTTTATTTTTAACAGGTCTAATAAGAGATTACATACTTTAAATCGGTTAAATGTTGTGCTCAAGGAACTGTTTGTTTATTTGTCTCATTGGTGACCTCAATGCCTTTTATTTTCGTTTGTGAAATTGTGTACGTTATTGCTAGGGAAACGACATTCGCGGCGAAGATCGGCCCGCCGTTTGCAGTCAGAATAGCACTTATGGAGGGAGATTTTGGAGTGCGCTTGTGGAGTCTTGTGCTCATTCCGTCACGAGGACATTAATAAAGGCAGGTGCTAATGTAGGGTGAGGAGGCCTCGAGCGCAGACGCCGTGCCAATTCCCATCCCGGAGGTGTTCTGTAAGGTCGAGGTCGAGGCAGGTCATTTAAGATCTTCTACTCCAGCCCCTGTAAAGCATAATCTTCGTGAAAACCAGGGCCAAACTGGTAAAAAAAAGATACTTTTACTATACAGCAGTGTATAGGAAGGTTAATATTGATTCAAAGGAAAAATAAATAAATAAATACTAGTTTGAAGGTAAATAGATGTGGGATTTAATGTCCCTCTCTAAGGTTAGGGTTAGTTCATGAATCGTATATAACGTTATATATACCGTATAATATATATATATATATATATATATATATATATATATATATATATATATATATACTCTATACCACTCAAATCTATACATTCATTCATTCATCTTCTAGCGCTTTATCCGATCTTCCTCGGGTCACGGGGAGTCTGTGCAATATCTCAGGCGTCTATGGGCATTAAGGCAGGAGGATACACCCTGGATGGAATGGAACCCATCGTAGGACACACACACACACACACACCACACACATTCATACACTAGGGACAATTTTTCCAAGGTGCCAATCAACCTACCGTGCATGTTTTTGGACCGGGGAGGAGGAAACCGGAGAACCCGGAGAAAAACCCCATGAGGTACGGGGAGATCATGCACAAACTCCACACACACACATGGCCGTGACGGGAATCGAACCAAAAAAAAAAAAAATAGCCGACCGATTTGAAAAGCTCTGCACCTGACCGCAGAAAGAAGACAATTACACCGCAAACTTTAAGCGTTAATACCCCACACCATACCCCTCGGCTAAAAGATACATACCAAGCAGCATGTCTCAAACGATTGATTGGTAGCTCAGTGATTGCGATCTTAATAGATTTGAATTGCATCTGCCGATGAACCGAACGGGGGAAAGAACACGTCTCGGCAGCGCAAATAAACAAACTCGCAAAAACAAAAACAATGCATGACAAAAGCGACCGTGAAAGTCTTCTAACTTAAATCTTAAAACTCACTTTTTGTATGATGTATTTTGTTGTGATGTTTTATTTTGTGTTATGTGATGGTTGTTTACTATATATATATGTGTGTGTGTGTGTATGTATGTGTGTGTATATATATATATATATAGATATATATATATATATATATATATATATAACTTTTATTTTGTAATTAAATTCTATGACTAGTAACTAGTTACTCCCCACCACTGTGTGTGGGTGTGTGTGTTTGTTGTGTGTGTTGTGTATATATATATATTATATATATATATATCTATATATAGTGTATGTATATATATATATATATATATATATATATATATATATTATATATATATATATATATTATATCATAATATATAATATATATATATATATACATCTATACATTACAGTGATATATATAGATATCTAGATATATAATATATATATATCAATATAGATATACACCACCCTTACTTAGTATACATAGATATCCCCTATACACATCACAGCACACACACACACACCACAGACACACACCACACACACACTAGATATCTATATACGATATACATAGATAGATATAGGGTATATCTATATAGAGAGTAGATATATATATATATATCTATATAGATATATATATATCTATATATCTATATATATATAGATATATCTATATATATATATATTATATATATATACTATATATATATATATAATATACATAGATATAGATATATATATATATATGATATATATATATATATATATATACACACACACACATTGGTGGGGAGTAACTAGTTACTAGTTATTTAATTTAATTTCAAAATAAAAGTATATATATATTCCATTATTCCTAGAATGAGCAAAATACAGATGTGTAGATCCAGGGAATAAAATGTCGAGGATTTCGAAGTGCTCAGATTCAATCTGGATTTGTTCGACGGCCAGCGATTGTCTGTTCTTCATCAGTGCCAAGTCTCATTAGGATCACCGAGCTAAAATTCATCTACCTTCGGCCTGCATTCCTCTCATCACACTGATGCGTCTGAGCCTGACTCACAAAACAGACGTGACACAAATCAGATTTTCGCATCAGTCATCAATTAACCGCAACTCTATCCATCGTGTGATGCTTTCACACGCGCCCTGTTCGGCCGGGCCGATACAACGCCTCGGATTTGGCGTGAATAAACACCGATGCTGCGCTTCGTAGCTCCGCTG
>JACRUU010000004.1:6565096-6567596 GCA_030449085.1 Kryptopterus vitreolus
CGCTCCCTTCTCGCTTCCTCCCTGTCTTGACTCTGACCTCAGACAGCTTCTACATCTTTGAGGTCCAGGATTTTGATGCAATGCAAAGTCTTGAATAGAATTTTTATTATTATTATTTTTTTCTTTCTCGTCGTCTACACCCGCATTCGTGAATATCATCGGCGCTATGGTATGGTACTTCTGCACTATTCCCCAAACGTACGGCAGCGTTGTTGTCTTCGTGTCACAACAAAGTCCATTAATCAACAAAGGTCCGCCTTTAAGGAAACTAACGCCGAGGGGTTTGAAAGCGACGACATTACCAACACACTCTTTGTTTCCCGGCACGCAAACGTCGCGCACACGTTCCTCTTCATCTCGTTGACATAAAAGAGGTACTAGAATATTCATTTGGCAATTTTAGCCAGCGTGCAAGTGAGCCATGCATAATGAACCCCCCCACCCCCCCCTCCACCGCACCCCTCCAACCGCACCCCTCCTCCTTTTGATTATGCAGGACTATGGATATTGTAAAACCATGCCAATCAAAAAAAACGCCTTATTCATTCGTTCTTTTTTCAAGTCAAGTCAAGAGTATTTATTGTCATTTCTACCACACATAGCATAAGCACACAGGTGCTACACAAAACAACATATAACACAAACACAACAACACAATGCTGAGGACGAGACTAAGTTTGTCCTAGCTGCATGAAGTGCATCGTGTGCAACCTGGTGCAAACAGCGCAAAGACAGAATAGGACTGTGTTGACAACACGACACAGTGCATAACAAACAACTATTACACAATATAACATAAAAAAAATAAAAAAACACAACAACGACCTAGTGCAAAGTATTGTAAACAGTTGTATCACAGTTTGGCTGGTGTGCAAAAGAACAAGTAGAGCAGTAGTGATAAAAAAGTGGATGTGCAAAATGTGCATGTAAACAGTAACACTGTTAGTGAGAGCAGTATATACAATAAACATGTAAAGGCCAGTAATGAGGTAGATAAATGCATAAAGCAATGGGATGCTGTGTGTGTGTGTGTGTGTGTGTGTGTGTGTGTGTGAGTCCAGTTACACTTTAGTTCCATGTGTTGAGAAATCTGATGGCTTGTGGGGAAAAAACCTATTACATAATCAGGTTGTGAGAGCCCGAATCCTTCGGATCCTCTTCCCTGATGGCAGTAGTGTAAAGAGTGTGTGATGTCATCACTCGTTTGAATTTAAAGCCGATCCCTTGTGCACGAAAGCCAATCTATGTCCAAAAAAAAACCCCAACGCGTTCGTTTACTGTACATGGATGAAAATTTGACCTACGTTTTAGAAAGCGAGATAAAAAAACAGGATGAAAGGATGCCTGTAGGAGGCCTGTGAAAATGGGCAGTACATGCAAAATGCCACACACAGGCAGTAATCTGAGTTTGAGTAGCCAGGCCCTGAAGCTGTGAGGCATCAATACTACCTGCGGTGATAAACCTGCCACCTTCCAGCCCGCCGTGCACTTCTGGCCCCGATCGAAAAGTATTGCTTATTAGCCCAAACGAGGTTATTCCGGCTAATAAGCAATGCTATTTGACTAAATCCAAAATCGCACAAGGGTAATCAAGTGGCCCCGAGCGCAGGTCTTTTGTGGCTGGGCTCGATGCGTCACCTGAGACCTCCTTATTGCCGATGCGATAGGTGGGGAGTTGTTTATCATCACACGACTGTTTCCTTTCTGGAGTGTGCAGTCAATGCAGATGGATAATAATAATAATAATAATAATAATAATAATAATAATGGAGCAGTACCAATGAATAGTAGAGGTATATATTGTATAAAAACTGTAAATAGGGCGGTGGAATATTTAGAATTTCAGCATGTAAATGCCTGTTTCTATTAAAGGTCAATGCGGAATCATAAACCCCGAACGCAAGAGTCACCCGAGAATCAAAACATTAAAACACCCGAATCATTTCATTCCATTTGGATTATGATATTTTATATCATCACAAGGACTAAAACCCTGTCTGTCTATCTATCTGTCTGTTCTGTCTATCTATCTATCTATCTATCTATCTATCCATTCTTATCTTCTATCTATCTTCTATCTATCTATTATCTATCTTCTTCTGTCTGTCTATCTATCTATATCTATTCTATCTATCTATCTATCTATCCATCCATCCATCCATCCATTACATCAGGAAAGTGAGGTATTTTGGATGACAGGATTCTTTGTGACTGTTTGTCTGTATATCTATCTATCTATCTATCTATCTATCTATCTATCTATCTATCTATCTATATCTATCTATCTATCTATCTACTATCTATCTATCTATTTATCTATCTATCTATCTATCTATCTATCTATCTATCTATCTATCTATCTATCTATCTATCTATCTATCTATCTATCTATCAGGAAAGTGAGGTATTTTGGATGACAGGAATCTTTGTGACTGTCTGTCTATCTATCTGTCTGTCTATCTATCTCTGTCTGTCTATCTATCTATCTATCTATCTATCT
>JACRUU010000004.1:6570096-6572596 GCA_030449085.1 Kryptopterus vitreolus
CTCTAGGGGGCGCTGTGTCATGGCTTCCAAAAACCAAGCCGGGATATGCGAAGAAAAGAATTTCCCCTGTGCTGTAATGTATACGTGACAAGTAAAGGCTACTCTTCCTCTATTCAAAAGAGGTCCATATATGGAAACGGGATTAAAGTGCAAGGCAAGAGCCAAGCCATTATATCAGCAATGATCTGCAGAGAAGATTTCATACGGGCCCGATAAGGACTCCCTTCATTTGAGAACTGAAGAATGTAACTGTTTCGACCATAAAAAGAAAGACCCGCCCCCCCACCCCTAAAGCCATCGGATGGCTGTGGGCCTCTGGTCCGTTATTACCAGACTCTGGAAGTTTTAAACCCAGAAAATTGCCAGGGAAGTGAATAACCAGGTTCAGATTGGCCATTATTTGGCAAAATGTACAACGAGCATGATGTAATAACACAACGTTTTAGGCAGTGTGCAAAATGGTGTAAACAAAGTTTTCAGAAAAAAAAAAATATATATATATATATAATTTATATTTGGCAAAAATGTACAACGAGCATTAGGCAGGTGTGCAAAATGGTGTAAACAAGAAAAATAATCTAATATCATATATATTATATATATATATATATAGATAGATAGATAGATAGATAGATAGATAGATAGATAGATAGATAGATAGATAGATAACGATAGATGATAGATAGATAGATAGATAGATAGATAGATAGATAGATAGATAGATAGATAGATAGATATATATAGATAGATAGATAGATATTACAGCACAGTGATATTCCGCATTTCCCATTTTGTTTTTCGCGCATAGCGCAGGATCAGCCATAACACAGCGCCCCCTAGAGCACAGAGGGTTAAGGATGTTGCTAAAGGAACCAAGGGTTGGCGATACCCAGGCTCGAACCCCAGACCTTCCGATCGGGCTTTATGACATTATAGCATTATGATTAGTGAAGTGAAGATCGCTGATTATCTCTTTATCATGCTATGGTGGTATACCGTAAATTCTGGACTATAAGCCGCTACTTTTTTCCTAGGTTTTGAACCATGCGGCTAATAATAAGGTGCGGCTATTCTGCAGATTTTTTTTCCCGACCGCTAGGGGCTCTAACCGGAATTAGAATCAAAACTAACACAAAATAAATGCAAAGAAGAAGAATGCGCTAGTTCCTCTTTAGCAGATATAAGTGGGTAGAAGCGGATAGAAGGAGGACAAACTCTATCTTTACAAGGTTAAGGTGACGTGATTTCACACACAGGAGAAATGAAGATAAATACTGTAAATAGTGTTTATTTTCTCTTGGTTCTGTCCCGTTTTAATCAGCAAAGTTGCTGCTCGGTACTCTCTCTCTCCTCCCTGCTCTTTTCCACACACACCACACACACACACACAAATCCGCCTAAGCGGTTCTTGATTTTCCCTCTCCCGATATAAGCCCGGTTCACCCTACAATCCCCGTCCGGGCTCGTAGCACATACCTAGTGTCGCGGACACGGACGCTCGATATATGTTTATGCCTAACCTTTGTCTGTTCCCGATTCCCGGACTCCTGCTCTCCGGTACTCCCGGTACCACGGCGCGCAGAGCGCAAGGCTCCCTAGCCTGTCTGGCCGCTCCGTATGAGCGGCGTCTCCCGAGTTCTTTATTCTAATAAATCCTGTTTTGTTTGAATTCCGGATCTCCGCGTCTCTGTGCAGCGTCCACCGTTACACCGTGTTAAAATACAGGTTAGGAAAGGATCTATTTAGGTACATACATGTACATTTACAATTCAAAAGCGGATGCGGCTTGTATGCAGGTGCGGCTTATTTATTATTATTATTTTTTTTTTAAAATAGAGCGGATGCGGCTTATATGCAGGTGCGCTTTATAGTCCAGAATTTACGGTATATTAGCTAGCAAGAAACCTCTTCGAATCATCAAGCGTTACTGGGTCAAATTGCAGCTCTTGTGGGTCTGGAGTGGTCAGGATTCCAAAGAAGGAAGTGTGATGTACCGGAGACGAGGGCATGGACGGCCAAGGCTCATTGATGCATGTCAGGACCGAAGGGTACAGCAAAAGGAGGGCAGGCGTAAAATAAAGCAGGTGGTCAAAATATTAGACCTTATCGGTGTGTGTAGAAAATCTCTCTTGGTTTGGGCTCCGAGTTCAGCTACTACTTAACTAGCATTGAGAGCTCTGTCTTTTGTCTTGTGTGTTTTTTGTGCTTTATTTATGTAAAAAAAAACAACAAAAACAACAATAGTCTGTGTTTTGAAGCGATGGGTGTTTTGTGTGGAAACGGCGTTTCATTTTTCGTGGGAAAAGCCTAATATCTACCCATTGAATTCAATTGTCTTGAATGAACTATCATTATCGAGCGACCTACTGCCCCCTACTGACTCGGAGGACTATTTCCGTTCCTTTACGTCCCCAAATCGTTTCATTACTGGAAATTTGATGGTAAGTTCTTCGGACCAATAAAGTGTAATTGGATCATTTCCCACGGCGCACCTGAGGAT
>JACRUU010000004.1:6575096-6585096 GCA_030449085.1 Kryptopterus vitreolus
CGATCTTCCCTCGGGTCACGGTGGAGCCTGTGCCTATCTCAGGCATCTATGGGCATTAAGGCAGGATACACCCTATATGGAATGCCAACCCATCACACACACCATTCATACACTAGGGACAATTTTCCAAGGTGCCAATCAACCTACTGTGCATGTTTTTGGTACTGGGGAGGAAACCGGAGAACCCAGGAGAAAAAAAAACCCCTGAGGCACGGGGAGAACATGCACAAACTCCACACACACATGGCCGAGACTACGGAACGAACCCTGGCGGTGTGAGGCGAACGTGCTAATAGATATATATATATATATATATATACTATATCTATTATATATATATATATATATATTATATATATATATATATATATATATATATATACAATGTTATTTGTTTAGTGTTGTTTGAAGTGTAAAATATGGGACGTGGCTCCTTTAAGAATTGTGTTCCGGTTGCTTTTCCATATAAACTGGTGATACGGTGTTTAGGTTATACGGAAGCGCTTTATTGCAGTAATACGGATTTGGGAATGCGATGCGCTTGCGTAAGGTTTCCGTACGGTAATATACGCTAATATAGTGAGGAGATCGTACCTGTTGTGAATGCGCAGATAGTAGGTGTAATTTGGGGGGAATTTAGGAAGTGTGAGTGGGTGCACTGAACGTTTCTTTATTCGTTTGGGTTTCATTCATTCGCAGACATGACGCATATAACCAGGGGAAAAATGTGAAAAATGGTCCGGATTACTTTCAGTGTATCTCCTGTAGATCATCGGGAAATGAAAGCGGAGGTTCTTTGTGTAAGAATGGACGAATGGAAGAATGAACTAGTGGTTCACCCTGAATCTACTCACTGCTCCAGCGCCCCTGCCTGCTAATCGTTTTCACCTGTGGCTCATTTGCCTAAGTCACCTAACGTACAGAAATGCATCAGTACCTCGTGTTTGTGTTTTTGCTATCAAGATGAAGCCGTAATCGTTAATCATTATTTAGGACTATTATCTGTTCTTTTAACTCTCCCTCCCTCTCTCTCTCTCTCCCCTCTCGTGTTTTACTTTCAACTTTCAACAGGCAGTTTTTCATCACAGAATTTTCCATGTTTTATTTATTTTTGAGGACATCCTTTTGGATCGTTAGCCCCTTCTTTTTTTTCTTTTTTTTTTTATCTTCTTAATAAAGTCCTGCCTTTGATTCCCCCCCCTCCCTCCCTCCCCACACTCATCTCACTGTCTGACACCAAGCCACCAAAACGGAGTTTCTCTTGGAGTAATTGGATTGAAAAGCTCCGAGACGGGACTCTAGAATCTCTCCAAGTAGCCCTCTGACGTCATTTATTTATTTATTTATTTATTTATTTATTTATTTACTCCTGGAGAAATCTCCACTAAAGACCACCTGGCAGCGCTGATGAGGAAAGAGTGTGAAGTAATTGACCTGGAAGAATGCAATCGGAGACGTGACGGGGCGACGCGTGTCCTGGCCGACGTGGAAGGGACTTACGGCCGCCCGTTTACTCTTTCTTTTTTTTTTTTTTTTCGTTTATTAGCGCATCCTTTTTCCGAATCATTAGCGAGAAATGTTACTCCCTCTTATCTCTTACACGCTATAGACGATATAAACTGGCAGGCGCCGTTATGCCTTTATGATTATAAAATGCTGATGCCGGAGAAATGTTTTTTCATTATGTTTATTATCAGCCTTATTTAAAGCGTATTTCGACCGCGGTTATATAATAATATATATAATAATGTTTACAATTTGTCTGTTAACTACAAAGATAATAAACCAAGCGATAAAATCCAGTGTAGCTATGTGCAGTACAACTGTTATAGACACTATGCAGTGGATCTGAATCATTCATTTGTTCTTTTGTCACTTGACTCCCATAGACGCTATGCAGTGCATCTGAATCGTTCGTTTGTTCTTTTGTCACTTGACTCCCATAGACGCTATGCAGTGCATCTGAATCGTTCGTTTGTTCTTTTGTCACATGACTCCCATAGATACTATGAAGCGTATCTGAATCGTTCGTTTGTTCTTTTGTCACATGACTCCCATAGATAACAGACTGACTATGCAGTGCATCTGAGTCGTTTGTTCTTTTGTCACATTGACTCTCATAGACGCTATGCAGTGTATCTGAATCGTTCGTTTGTTCTTTTGTCACGTGAATCCTATAGACGATATGCAGTGTATCTGAATCGTTTGTAAATTTGTCACGTTGACTCCGATAGACTCTATGTAGTGCATCTGAATCGTTCGTTTGTTCTTTTGTCACTTGACTCCCATAGATACTATGCAGTGTATCTGAATCGTTCGTTTGTTCTTTTGTCATTTGACTCCCATATAAGCTATGCAGTGCATCTGAATCGTTCATTTGTTCTTTTGTCACTTGACTCCCATAGAAGCTATGTAGTGCATCTGAATCGTCCGTTTGTTCTTTTGTCACTTGACTCCCATAGAAGCTATGCAGTGCATCTGAGTCGTTTGTTCTTTTGTCACATGACTCCCATATATACTATGCAGTGCATCTGAATCGTTCGTTTGTTCTTTTGTCATTTGACTCCCATATAAGCTATGCAGTGCATCTGAATCGTTTGTTTGTTCTTTTGTCAGTTGACTCCCATAGACGCTATGCAGTGCATCTGAATCGTTCATTTGTTCTTTTGTCACTTGACTCCCATAGACGCTATGCAGTGTATCTGAGTCGTTTGTTCTTTTGTCATATGACTCCCATAGATACTATGCAGTGCATCTGAAACGTTCATTTGTTCTTTTGTCACTTGACTCCCATAGAAGCTATGCAGTGTATCTGATTCGAGTCGTTCTTTTGTCACTTGACTCCCATACAAGCTATGAAGTGCATCTGAATCATCTGTCATGTGACTTAAGTAGATATTTCGGGTCTCTATGCTTCACTATAGCAATTATTTAATCATCTGATCAGGAATGTCTCTGTTGTTCGTCACGTTTAGTAAATTGTACAGATATTTGTGTAAAAATATAAAGTATTTGTTATTTCCACCTCTGGTAGGCTTGCGTCAGGATGAGCATTGTGGGTAATGATGGCAAAAAATTTCACCTAATATGATATAATAGCATTTCAGGCCCTGCGTACGCTACCTGGGGCCGGATAATTATATTAAAGCTGTTAGAACATTTTAGCACGGGTTTAACAGTCGATAATTTTCCACTTAGACAACGATCGTTTTGTTTCAAAACCATATTCGGAGGATTAAAATCTGCTCCGAATGTTCTGGCTTTCCCCCTCGTTTTTTCATTTTTTTTTCTTTTTCCTCTCAAGGGAACCGTGTTGCCAGATCAGAAGAGCTCAGTTAGTATATCTTAAAAGTGTAGAGCATGTGAGATCTACTGGGAGATGAAAGGAAATATTCCTCCATGTAGGGAGTCGACCTCCAACACACCCATACAAATCTATAACATTCTGCAAGCCACTTAGTACATATGAAAAAAAATGGTTGTAGTTTTGCTAGTGGCCACTAGAGGCGCTGTGCAGAATTTCTTTTTATGACGATCTCCTCTGGGCCATTCGTGAACGCTTCCTTCTTTTTGAGTCTTTAACGTGACTCGACTCGAGTCTTCTGGTCCGAATCGTTTGTTTGTCCTTTTTTCGCTATAGACGCTATGCAGTGCCTTACGCAAATGCATGAGTCTGACGCTAATTGGACTCGTTCGTTCTTTTGTCACATGACTCACATAGACACTATGCCATGCATCTGAGTCGTTTGTTCTTATGTCATGTGAATCCCATAGACACTATGCAATGCATCTGAGTCATTTGCTTCTTATGTCATGTGACTCCCATAGACGCTATTGCAATGCATCTGAGTCATTTGTTCTTATGTCATGTGACTCCCATAGACGCTATTCAGTGCATATGAGTTGCTTGTGCTTATGTCATGTGACTCCCATAGACTCTATTCAGTGCGTCTGAGTCCTTCGTTCTTTTGTCATGTGACTCCCATAGACGCTATCGCAATGCATCTGAGTCGTTCGTTCTTTTGTCATTTGACTCCCATAGACACTATACAATGCATCTGAGTCATTTGTTCTTATGTCATGTGACTTCCATAGACGCTATTCAGTGCATCTGAGTCATTTGTTCTTATGTCATGTGACTTCCATAGACGCTATTCAGTGCATCTGAGTCATTTGTTCTTATGTCACATGACTCCTATATACGCTATTGCAATGCATTTGAGTTGCTTGCTCTTATGTCATGAGACTCCCATAGACACTATTGCAATGCATCTGAGTCGTTTGTTCTTTTGTCATGTGACTCCCATAGACGCTATTCAGTGCATCTGAGTCATTTATTCTTATGTCACATGACTCCTATAGACGCTGTTGCAATGCATCTGAGTCATTTGTTCTTATGTCACATGACTCCTATAGACGCTATTGCAATGCATCTGAGTTGTTCATTCTTTTGTCATGTGACTCCCATAGACTCTATGCAGTGAATCCGAGTCGTTTGTTCTTTTGTCATGTGACTCCCATAGATGCTCTTGCAGCGCGCCTGAGTCATTCATTCTTTTGTCATGTGACCCCCATAGACATCTCCAACATAGGCGGGCCTCCGGGAACGAACCAGATGCCACGTATACACCCAAAGCGCTGCGGATAAGTCGCGCCCACGTTTCCCGCCCGGGTCGTCGTTCACATTTCGAAGCTTTTTCCGCGTCCTCCGAGACGATCCCCTTGTCAAATGTGCTGACATTGGTACCAAAACGGCTGTCATTAGCGCCACACAAATGGCGACGTGACATAAACGGCTTACATTTTATAGCCACAACAGATTCATTTTATGCCTAAAAGGGGACCCGAGGATGCCTGACGAACCGTACCATTTAACGTGATTTATCGAGTGATAAAATAAATGAGAATTTCATTTGGAGATTGTCATAGAGGGGGAGGAGGGGGGGGGGAGGAGAAAAAAATACCAGTCTTCGGAGCCAAGGAGACATCGTTGCATTGCCAAGTGACATTTCCTTTTGCTCTATGATTATCTCCAATGTGTTGGAGACAAAGTGAATGCCGGAAGGCCTAAAAATCCATGAAGCAGAGCGGTAATGTAAATCAAGAGATATTTGTTGGAGCGCAGTGCTCAAGTGCTCCTTGCTTTTGTGTTCAAGAGGCTGGGAGTTTTCATTCGCAGCTGTGTAAATGGGGTTTCAATTGCACAGTGTCTATAGAGCTGGCAGAAACCCCATTCCCCCCTAGAGAGCTTTACCGCAGAGTGTGAATTGAGCCTGAGCTTCCAAGCGGGGATGCTGAACGCAGAAGTTTGTTGCCTCCAATTAGCCCAAACTTCCAAGGCCACATCAGACGCGAGGACGCGAGCGCGTAGTCCTTTCTCTATATAGTTATAAATACCACGCAAGCGATGCCGTGATGCCGGATTGTCCTAGTCTTTATCCGTTGCTCGAATGCTTTCCTCCCTCTCCCTCCCTCTCTCTCTCTCTATCTCCCAGGATTATGAACCCTACACCCCCTTCAAAACTCCCACTCAGCAACACGGATTAGTTCGTTCCCAGCCCTGAAATACGTAGCCCTTGCCATCTGTGATTACCAATTAATCATGTGTAATCTCCTCCCAAAGCACGGAAACTGATGACCCCCTTATGCTCGATGCAATTACACCTCTAAACTCAAAGCACTACTGGGAGTTCTTATAAAGACTGGAGTCAATTATGCGGTTCGTCTATTAGTGTTAGGCAAATGATGACGATGATGATTTTGTGTGTGTGTGTGTGTGTTTATATATATATATATATATATATATTATATATATATATTGTTAATTTCAATGTTACTTTGTTTAGTGTTTGTTTTAATTGTAAAATATGGGACGTGACTCCTTTAAGAATTGTGTTCCGGTTGCTTTTTCCATATAAACTGGTGATACGGTGTTTAGGTTATACGGAAGCGCTTTATTGCGTTCAGGGAAAAAAATGTGCTTTATTGCGTAATACGGATTTGGGAATGCGATGCGCTTGCGTAAGGTTCCGTACGGTAATATACGCTAATATAGTGAGGAGATCGTACCTGTTGTGAATGCGCAGCTAGGGGGCGTCAATTCGGGGGGAAATTTAGGAAGCGGGAGTGATTTAAATTTAGGGGGAGTGCGTGAGTGGATGCGCTGAACGTTTCTTTATTCGTTTGTTATTTTGTCATGTGACTCCCATAGACACTATGCAATGCAAAGAGTCCATCTTTCCATCTTTGGTCATATATATATATATATATATATATATATATATATATATATATATATATATATATATATATATATATATATATATATATATGAGCAGCATCCACTTATATCTTATATACTTGTAAGATCCAGAGCCCAGAAGGACACCAGTACATCACAATAACACCAGTCTGTCCACCCACACACAAACAGAAAGGAAGCACAAGGAACAGACCTGCACTACATCACTCAGGAGCCAATCCTGGCAGCGAGCTGCCACTTTTATCATTCATTTATTCATCTTCAGTAAGCATTCACTCTCCATCAGTCGTTGCCCTGGAGCCAATCCTGGAAGCACTCGGAGCAAAGCAGGAACACACCCTGACTGAGACACCAGTCCATCTGACACCACACACACACATACACAAACTGCGGGTATTTAACTGCGGGCAATGGGTTGGCATTCCATCCAGGGTGTATCCTGCCTTAATGCCCATAGGCGCCTGAGATAGACACAGACTCCCCGTGACCCTAGGGAAGATCGGATATAGCGGTAGAAGATGAATGATTGAAAGATGAATGAAAGAATGTTATGTGTTAATTAATATTAATATATGCACCTTTGTTCGACTCGTTCAAATATTATTATGTACTTGACATTAGCGATACGCTAGTTGAAAAAATACTCCATTAAAAGTGCTCGCTTGAGTAAAAACACACACAAAAAAAGATCATTAGTGTTAGAGTAATTACTCCGTAAATATTGTACTCGGCAACATGTGACATGTTACTGTAAACACCTTTTTATATAACGGTCATTACCAGAATATGAAATGTGCACTTTTTATATTTTAATTATAAGTTCAATGATCATTTATAGGTGCACGGTGGTTTAGTGGTTAGCACGTTCGCCTCACACCGCCAGGATCCGGGTTCGATTCCCGTCTCGGCCATGTGTGTGTGGAGTTTGTGCATGTTCTCCCCGTGCCTCAGGGGGTTTTTCTCCGGGTTCTCCGGTTTCCTCCTGGGCTAAAAACATGCACGGTAGGTTGATTGGCACCTTGGAAAATTGTCCCTAGTGTATGAATGTGTGTGTGTGAGTGTGTGTGTCCTGCAATGGGTTGGCATTCCATCCAAGGTGTATCCTGCCTTAATGCCCATAGACGCCTGAGATAGACACAGACTCCCCGTGACCCGAGGGAAGATCGGATAAAGCGGTAGAAGATGAATGAATGAATGAAAGATGAATGAAATTATTGCGTCTTTAAATGCAAAAGTAAAGAATTTTACTGTCCAGAGTATAATATGGTGTATTTGTTGCCCCGCCCATTTTCCCCCCCACATCCTACCCACCAATAAGATCGTATGCCACTGTTTTAAAGGAAACCCTTATCTCATGGTCATGAGATCGAATCCCAACTCCTCTCTATAAGCACAGACGTTTGTGTCTTATTTATTGCACTTCGGGGGTTTCCTCCGGGTTCACCGGTTTCCTTCAAGAATCTATATGGGTTTTGAAGACCCCAAGATAAGTGGTATAGAAAATAAAGGATGGATTAAAGAGATTACATGGCGCATATGATAAAGCATCGACCTGGCGTTTTTGAACGCATTGCTAATTAGTATCATGCAGGCTATTTAATAAATATCCGTTAGCACATTTCCTGGGTATTGTAGGCATGTGGGCACAGAGGCAAAACAAAGCCGAATTCAATTTGCCTTTCGTTTAAGAGTATGCATTAGCCGGACTGTTTAGGGACATTTGAATAATACATTTCACATGAGTAAATTAACAGGTCATGATGTAACAGCAGCCGCGGTCCGATTCCAGATGGAATTGATTTTTGCGCGAATGTTGCGTCGCAGAGGGGCACGGTGGTTTAGTGGTTAGCACGTTCACCTCACACCGCCAGGGTCCGGGTTTGACTCCTGTCTCGGACATGTGTGTGTGGAGTTTGTGCATGTTCTCCCCGTGCCTCAGGGGGTTTTTCTCCGGGTTCTCCGGTTTCCTCCCCCGGTCCTAAAACATGCACGGTAGGTTGATTGGCACCTTGGAAAATTGTGAATGTGTGAATGTGTATGAGTGTGTGTGCGCTGTGATGGGTTGGCATTCCATCCAGGGTGTATCCTGCCCTGCCTTGATGCCCGTAGACGCCTGAGATAGACACAGGCTCCCCGTGACCCGAGGGAAGATCGGATAAAGCGCTAGAAGATGAATGAATGAATGTTGCGTCGCAGAATCAACGCAATTAATCAGAGCAGCGATAAGCGCCCGAGATCGCCTACACATTAAGCCTTTGTGTCCTCGATGCTGTATTGCCCTTCGCGAAGTGTATATACTTCAGACATAATGCACAGTCGAGTAGGCATGAAAGTCGGTGCTATCTGCTGCCGGGTTGCGAGTGGGTTGTTTGAACGTTCGGCGCCACTCAAAATGCTCAAAAGACACGGCGCATGAAAAGGAGCATGAAAAATATAAATTGATTTTTTTCTCGTCTTTATTTATTTATTTCGGAAGCCCCCCCTCCCCCCCCGTTATTTGGTGTGGAGCGTCTTCGCTTTCCCCGCTGTGATAGATGAAAGTAGTAAGTGTGTCACTCGGAGGTATAATTAAAAGTTACATATTTTTCCAATCGTACAAAGCAATTACTTTTGAAATCATTTCCGGTTCCACGCAATTATCTGCATACATGAAGAAAAAAAAGTGTATTTATTATGCGTTATTGCTAAGAAACACCTGCATTTGACCATGTGTTTTGTTTTTAGCACGGAAATACTGGTAGCTATAGGACAGGGATCATTCAGGCGTAGGCTCTGCCATGGTATAGTCGCCCCTGGATGCCTATTGGGTTAAGATCAACAATTGCAGTGTGATGGTGCTTTGATTTGAAGACCAAACCTTGCGATCAATAACTGTCAGCCTGTTCCGACATTTACATTTACATTTACATTTGCGGCATTTAGCAGACGCCCTTATCCAGAGCGACTTACAACTGAGCAATTGAGGGTTAAGGGCCTTGCTCAAGGGCCCACTAGTGGCATCTTTGTGGTGGTGGGGTTTGAACCCATGATCTTCCGGTCCAGAGTCCCACACCTTAACCATTGGGCTACCACCTCCCACTCAGTGGTAGCCGGAGTCAGAGGAGTCAGAGGAGCCGGCCCTGGAGGGGGTACAGCCAGATTCCCCCAGGCTCCCGGCATTCTTGGTCTAATGGTCTTCACCTTCAACTTATACATGACAGAACAGTGAAATTATTACCCATCGTATCCCAGCTTGTTGGGAAGCAGGGGCCAGGGAGCAGCCATGACAACGCACCCCTGGAGCACAGAGGACTTGCTCAAGGACTCAGCGGTGGCAGCTTGGCGATGACATGGCTCGAACTCCGACCTTCCAATCGGTAGACCAGCGTCTTAGACTGCTGAGCCACACCCCTCCCGACTTCTTCCGGAGCTGCCCCCATTGCTGGAGACCCACCCGAGCGGTCCTTCTCAAGAATGCCTCAAGGAGCCAAAGGCAAACAATGTCTTGCCCCTCGGATAGCGAGTATGGCTCTCTACTCGGGACAGTCGCTTTAAGGCCTCACGCTTCATAGACCCATTCCCCATCTCCAAGGTCAACAATCCCGTGTCCCTCCGACTCCCACAGAGCTCTCCGGATCCACCCTACCTTTCATGTTTCTCTGGTCCGACCCATCCGTGCCTAGTGTCAGTGAGGTACTTCTTGCTCCCCCCTGCCTGTTCTGTTGTTTTCCCGACAATGTGACCGATTCCCTGGATAGC
>JACRUU010000004.1:6592596-6602596 GCA_030449085.1 Kryptopterus vitreolus
GAGAAATAGCATTGCCCGAGGATTAGCAAAGAAATACTTAATATATTATCTTTAGTATTTAAAAAGGCTCAGCAGGAAAATCCGACCGCTTTCTCGTTTCTATATTTAATGACAAAGATGTTTTCTGGGCCGCATCATCGGACAGGGACATGAAAGTGACACAACTCTTCGAGGTTCAGTGCAGATCTTGCGTATGACTCCAGGCCCCCGAATTGATGGGTCATGGTTGTCCATTCATCACTCGCACTTTGTGCTCACTATGGGCAAGCCATTGGGATCGAGCGGGGATGTTCGGGTCAGCACTTCTTGCGGGGGCCGGATGGCGCCATCCATCAAGCCGCGCGCTTCTCCGTTCTCCGCGAATTACGACCGCGTTGTTTCGGTCCGAGTGGCGAATCGGTATCTTACGGAAGGCTGGAGCATACCTTTGGTGATATGTTCATAAAAGGAGCAAATGGCTTGTCTTTTCTTTCGGACCCCGGCGTAGGAGTTATTAGCTGTAGAGCTGGCGAGGGAAAAAAAACAACCCCTGTTCAGCATCTGGGGGATTACTGCGAAATTGGATGGAGGTTAATTGAAAACAAGTGCATAGCGGTGATATAGGCAGAATAACGCCGTTCCAGCCTTATGCAGTACCGGTTTTTATGAGGTGTCGTGGATAGTTTTATTTTTATTATTATTGTTATCATTATCATTGTTATTGTCATTATCGCCGTTTTATTGGAGCAAACGGGGCTTGTTTAAAATTCAAGTCATTGTAAAAATATTATCTATTTATCTAGATGAGACGATGATGATAAGAATAATAACCATAATAATAAACAATAGAGTAAAATAAAATAAAAATAATAATAAGTAGAAGAAGAAGAATATGCTATACTCAATGTATACAGTTTGAGCAAGTATATTTAATTAAAATGCATGATATTGTGTGTGTGTGTGTATGTATGTTATATATATATATATATATATATATATATATATATATATATATATATCTATATATATATATATATATATATATATATATATATATATATATATATATATATATATAAAAAGCATTTTGGTTTTGCAAATAACTAACTATTACTACTATAGTTTTACGAATACTATACTCAATGTATATATACAGTTTGAGCAAGTGCATATATATATATATATATATATATATATATATATATATATATTATATATATATATATATATATATATATATATATATATAGATATATAGTATATTATATATATATATATACAGGTTTTTTCACATTTCACATCTTAATGCATTGAAGCATTTCGCTTTTGCACATTATAAAAATAGTATAAAAACAATAGCATAGTATACATAGTATAAAAATAAAACTGCAATGCAAACCTCAATGCACACTCTTTGTGCTCGTGAATATTTCTTTAGCATATTCGTTTGTCTTCCATCAGCTTGTCCCTTACTCACATTTTTTGATGTGTCTTTGCATAGGAGATACGTTGATTATTTTGTCTGCTTATTTGACGCTTGGCGATGAGGAGTAAAGCGGTGTTTAACCTCGATCCATTGAGTCTTTAGAGGGTTGGGAATTCCACCTATGGCAGTGTTTTATTACTGCTGTGTGTAATGACTACTTCACTGTTACACAACTTTGCCAAGTGTTTTTTTTTGGTCCCCCTGCCGTGTTCCTGTAATCTAACAAAACTCTGCAGAAGAGCCTTGGCTGTAAGTGTCTTAGTTTGAGCTGAATGTTTGAGATGCTCATTCCACCTCCTAGTGGCGCATTGCGCACACTTCACCCCGTGCACAAACCTCCCATTCCTTCCCTGCCGAACCCCGTTTAATCCACCAAATGCATAACACATTAATAACTGTATAAATGTAGTAAAATAATCGATTAGTCACGGCGGCAATCAACTTAATGCAACGTTACCCAGTCGCGTTTTTGCTTAACGCATATGGAATAGTATAATATACACATCCGCATGTACAATTACAGTATATTTTAAATGATTTTTAGGACGCTATCCTGATGATTCTCCCTGTGGCTATCAAATTAGCGAGACGTTTTTCAGCACCAGAGGCTGTGTGTGTGTGTGTGTGTGTGTGTGTGTGTGTGTGTGTGCGCGCGCGCGCTCGTGTGTGTGTGTGCTCGGTGACGTCTAAAATTCCAATGCTTCGATGTGGGAGGATGCAGAGAGGAAAATTCAACCACACACACACACACACACACACACACACACACACACACACAAACACTCGAGCACGAACACACACACACACACCCTCAGCTATTCTCAGTAGGAGTGAAGGAGCAGAGACAGACACCGTTCCAGGCTTTCCGCGCTCCGGACCTTATTGCATCGTATGTTTGTTTTTTTCTTCTTCTCTCAATGGCAAGTTTATTTTCTGCGTCACCACTGGAGCAAAGTTAGTTTTCTTTTTATTTTTGTAAATATAAAATAATAAGAATAATAATAAGAATAATAATAAACAGCATGCAGTTTCGTCCGTCGGAGGTAAAAGCCGAGTGCGCAATCGGCGAGACTCGGTGAGCTCGGCAATGCCTCGGATATGCTGGAGATTACACTACGAGGAATGGCCAAGTCCCAGATCCCGGAATTGGGTTGATCTTGCACGGCAGAAATGATGATTTGAAGTGAATCAGAACGCGAGCACAGCCGTGCCCGGTGATGGATGCGCCGCCTGTTGGGATTTAAGCAGGGCGGATGGAGAGCCGTGCTCCCCAGCGCGCCTCTCTCACCGTCTGACTGCTTCACGCCGTCGGGGCTTCATTCGGCGTTTGCATGCCTTCAGACGGATGCGCATTTAGTTTCAGGTTAATGCCAGGAATCCAGGCGTTAATGCTATAAAAAAAAAAAAAAAAAAAAAAAAAGAAAAAAAAAAAGGCAGAAAAAGCAAAGCAAAGAAAAAAAATGTTGAACAACGTTTTGCTGCTGAGCGTTTTGACAGTCACCGGCTTCTCCTCGCGGACGGAGAGCCGCAAAACTTCGAAGGACATCTGCAAGACCCGCTGTCCGTGCGAGGAGAAGGAGAACGCGCTGAACATCAACTGCGAGAACAAAGGATTTACGAGCGTGAGCGCGTTCCAGCCGCCGCAGAACAAAATCAGCCAGCTTTTCCTCAACGGGAACTTTCTCACCAGACTGAACGCCAACGAGTTCGCCGGTTACGGTAATGTCACGTCTCTCCATTTGGGCAATAACGGGCTGCAGGAAATCCGGACGGGGGCGTTCAACGGCCTGAAAAACCTCAAGCGCCTCCATCTGAACAACAACAACTTGGAGATTGTCAGGGAAGACACGTTCTCGGGCTTGGAAAGTTTAGAGTATTTGCAGGCCGATTACAATTACATAAGTGCCGTGGAGGCGGGCGCGTTCAATAAGCTGAACAAGCTGAAAGTCCTCATACTGAACGACAACCTGTTACTCTCTCTGCCCAACAACATCTTCCGCTTCGTAATGCTGACCCATTTGGACCTGCGGGGAAACCGTCTGAAGACGCTCCCCTTCGCCGGCGTCTTGGAGCACATCGGAGGGATTATGGAGATACAGCTGGAGGAGAACCCGTGGAATTGTACGTGCGACCTCGTGCCACTCAAGGCCTGGCTGGATACCATCGCCGTGTTTGTCGGAGACGTGGTTTGCGAGACGCCCTTTCGTCTGCATGGCAAAGACGTCACGCAGCTCATAAAGCAGGACCTCTGCCCCAGGCGTAGCACCGGTGACTCCACCCCTCGCGCCATGCAGCCGCCACCTCCGGATCCTCAGAATCGGGTCCCCGTACCTACGTTGCGCTCGCATTTCGCACCAACCAGGGCACCCAAGGCGTCCCGTCCGCCCAGGATGAGGAGCCGGCCGACGCCACGTGTTACTTCGGGCAGGGACAAGCATGTGTACGGACCAATTATGGTTTACCAGACTAGATCCCCGGTCCCCATGACGTGCCCGGGGATCTGCGTGTGCACGTCTCAAAGCCCCGACAGCGGCCTGAACGTCAACTGTCAAGAAAGGAAGCTTCACAACATCTCCGATCTGCAGCCCAAACCTTCATATCCAAAGAAGCTGCACCTAACCGGAAACCAGTTGCAGATCATTTACAAGGCTGATCTGACCGAATATAGCACCCTGGAGCTTCTTCATCTGGGGAACAACCGGATCGCGGTCATTCAGGACGGGGCCTTCGAGAACCTGACCAATTTGCGGCGACTTTACCTCAACGGCAACTACATCGAAAGTCTGTCGCAAGCGTTGTTCGCCGGCCTCCAGAGCTTGCAGTACCTGTATCTCGAGTACAACATCATCAAGGACATTTTCCCCAACACGTTCAACTCGCTGCACAACCTGCAGCTCCTCTTCCTCAACAACAACCTGCTGAGGTCGCTCCCGGACAACGTGTTCGGGGGCACCATGCTAACGAGGCTCAATCTCAGGAACAATCACTTCTCGCACCTCCCGGTGAGCGGGGTGCTGGACCAGCTCTCGGCGTTTGTCCAGATCGATCTCCAGGAGAACCCGTGGGAGTGCACGTGCGGAATCGTGCCGCTCAAGAACTGGATGGAGCTGTCCAGCACCAGCGTGGTGGTCAACGAGATCACCTGCGACTCTCCGTCCAAGCACGCCGGCCGCCTCCTGCGGTCCCTCCGCAACGACGCCATTTGCGCCGAGAGCGACGAGACGCCGGCGCCCGCCACCAAGGCGCCCACCGTTCTCAGCGTCACCACCGAAGTCACCCCGTCCCCTACGGTGGCGCCTACGGAAGAAGCGCAGCCCGAAACGCACCCGGAAGTACCCTTGTCCGTACTGATCCTGGGCCTGCTCGTCGTGTTCATTCTGTCGGTGTGTTTCGGGGCCGGCATCTTCGTCTTTGTCCTCAAGAGGCGCAAGGCCGTGGAGAACGTCCCCACTAGCGCCGCAGCCAATAGCCTGGATCTGGGCTCTTTCCAAGCGCACTATGGCCACTACGACACGGAGCAGAGCACGGGTAAAAGAGAGGGCCACGTCTACAACTACATCCCTGCCGCCGTTGGACAGATGTGCCCCAACCCCATTTACGTGCAGAAGGAAAACGAGCACGTGGCCTACTATCGCAACTTGAAAGACCTGGGTTTCGGGGCGCCCGAGCCCAAACGGGACGAGTTCGCCCGTAGTCCGACGTACACAATAAGCACTTTGGAGCAGGCGGAGGAAAATTCCCAACAAGGCAGCTGCGAACCCGAACTGCTGTACCAGAACGTCGCAGAGAGGGTACGCGAGTTGCCCACCGCCGCCCCCTTCGGTTACAGCTTTTGCACTCTGCCCAAAAGGCCATTAGCGCCACCATACGAGGCCGCCGTGCGGCCCAACAGGGAGCGGCTGAACAAAACGGTCTTGTACGGGACGCCTAGAAAGCACGCCGAACAACTGCTTCCCGCCAAGCTGAAAACGGAGCCGGACTACCTCGAGGTTCTGGAGAAACACACTGCAATGAGTCAGCTGTAAAATCTATCCCACACACACACACACACACACACACACACACACACATTCTTTATTATCTGTTTATTGTAACGAGAGAAAAAATACCGCTATCAAAGCATCTCCATTCACACAAGACTTGAGCAGCGGACAATGCAATCGAAAGCCTTGTCATCTTTCTGAAGCTGTACAAATTAGTAATGGAAAACAAACAAACAAACAAACAACAAAACAATTTAAAGATATTATTTTCTCAAAAGGTTTAAATTATTTCCTCTACTTGAATCATAAAGACTGTAGCAGATATGGCAAGAATATGTATAATATAAAATAATAATAATAATAATAATAATAATAATAATAATAATAATGCGTAATGCTATTTTATAATGAGGTACATATAAATATATATATATATATTTTTGTTTTGCTCTCAGAGGAGGACAATGTTGTTTGCAGAAGCAGGTTCTTGAATCATGCAGTGACATTGCTGGTCTTTTTTTTTTTTTACGGTGGGAAGTCGGATACACAATAACTGTTCACGTCCACTTCAGTCCTTTTATTCCGGAAGTGCCTTTGCACTTAAAAAGAATTTTATCTTTGCTTTCTGTGAATTTTTTATAAGTGCTGTATTTTAAACAAAAAAAAAAAAAAAAGAAAGAAAAAAAAAAGAAAGAGAAGAACTCTGTAAAATAGAATTATTTGTCCATTGCATTAAACGGAAAAAAAAAAGACGAAAAAAAAAAGAGAAAATATACTCCACTGGTAGACTTTAGTATGTTTAGTTTTTTTTTTTTTAAATACTTTGTGTGGGTTTATTTGTGTGTGTGTGTGTGTGTGTCGAAAGGAATCCCGGAAATGATTTTTTTTCTTATTTTTTTCTTCTTTTTTCTCTTTTATTATTATTATTATTATTATTATAGCATTTTATATATGATACAGACGAACATTGCACTTGTCTTTGCTCTGTGTTTAAAAGGGATGGTGGCTAAACATCAGTAAACATCTGCATCGCTCGTACTGGATGCAGGATGCAGACAAACGCGCCGACGTTAGCGATCCGCGCCGTTTCGGCTGCAGGACGGAGCGTTTCCGCGCGTCTCCCTTTCAGAGGTGAATTCCCGTCTTTTCAACCCGTCCTTCGCTGCTGTCCAAGGTGCTAATGAGTGCTCGTCTTTGTTTGGGGGTCCCCGGTCCCCGGGTTACGACTCTCGCATACCAAGACGCGCATTAGCATTTCGTTCCCGGCTTCGCTACGTCCGTTTGCTTGAGTCGTCTCGTAAGAGATTCGTTCGCGGACGACCCGAAGTCCCGAACGTTTACCCCTCTCGAAAGAAGGGGATTGAAGCTCGGCACACTTAGTAGTGTACAAGACGGAGAGAGAGAGAGAGAGAGAGAGAGAGCTTTATTTATTTATTTATTTTCATCCTGTTTCAAATAGAGTGATTTTCTTTGCCTGGTACAATAGGCCTCTGTGTAGCTGTTTCCTGATGTGGCAGAGAATGGAGATACTGTGCAAGGATTGCATACAAATGAAGAGAAGGATGTTGGGGAGGGCAGGGGAGGAGTGAGAGGACGGGGGACGGGGGGGGTTAGGGGGTGTATTAGGACTAGCAGAGCACTTCTCTTCTCTTGTTAACGTATTGCGGCTGCTCGGAATGGAGACGTCACGCCCGGGAGATTGAAATAAATCAAGGCCCTTTAATTGGTTTATACAGAAGGAGTGGGAGTGGGAGTGGTGTCGTGTCATCGATGCAAATCCATCGACTTTCTATTTATTCAAGGGAACGAGGAGCAGCTCCCTGACCTTCCTACTGGGAAAACAAACAAACAAACAAACAAACAACAACAGCCTGTGCTTGGTTGGATTACACTTTGTTTTTGGTTCCCATTTTGGTACGAAACACTTTCTTTAAATGCATGCCTTCCCCCCCCCCCCCCCCCCCCCCCCCCCTCCAGTAGTGCTTTGCGGATGATGAATAGTAGAACGGAGGAGAGTTTTCCTGCATTGCCGTGCTGCAGCATTGCGTAGCGCAGTGTGCACGGAGGAAAGGAAGCCACGCTGATTAATTGTAGCCAGAGTTTTGAAGTTCCTGGGGTGCTGCAATGTCCCACGCCAGCAGAGTGTGTGTGTGTGTGTGTGTGTGTGCCTGCCAAGGGCCGCTGGACTATGCCATGTAGCTGGAAACGACCCGGCTTCCGCCGTAAATCAGGCGAGATGGGCAGCACGTGGTTTGTTGCTGCAGGCTTGTCTCCGAGCCATCTAGGCTTATTTTTGCTTCTCGGACAACTCGGATTATTCCTTGCGATTTGCACAGCGTGGGCCAAACGTGTGCTTTCGTTCTTGGCAAATGAATCTTTAAGTTTCATTGTATTGCAAAGGCAGATATATATATATATATATATATATATATATATATATATATATATATATATATATATATATATATATATATATATATATATTAATTAACGTGGTATTTTTTCTTTACACTCTGATCTTGAAATGTATTCATTTAAGGTACATAACAACGGGAAAAATGTGCAATTAAGTTGCGATTAATCACGATTAAATATATTAATCGATTGACAGCCATATATATATATATATATATATTTTTTTTTTCTTTTCTCTTCACATTAGCCCTATGTATATACATTTATATAGATATATATATATATATATATATATATATATATATATATATATATATATATATATATATATATATATATATATATATATATTTATATATTAAATAAATATTTATATCAAGTTTATATACTATTCATCTGCGAATCACTAATACTTTACAAATACATGCATTTAATGTTTATATATGTATATGTATATATATATATATATATATATATATATATATATATATATATATATACTATATATATATATATATATATATATATATATATATATATATATATATATATATATATATATATACCTAAAGCACTTCTTGTACATCACCCTGGATAAGGGCGTCTGCTAAATACCCGCAAAGCAATATATATATATATATATATATATATATATATATATATATATATATATAATATATATATATATATATATAGATATATATATATATATATATATAGAGGGAGAGAGAGAGAGATAGATAGATAGATAGATAGATAGATAGATAGATAGATAGATATAAAATAAATAGATAGATAGATAGATAGATAGATAGATATGTGTATATATATATAAAAAATCAATTAATCGCATGAGATAACTCGTGATTAATCGCAACTTAATTTCACATTTAAAAAAAAAAGTTTAAATATACCTTAAACGAATACATTTCGAATGTTACGAAACACATTAAGAATGCTTTATGCAAATGTATGTTTTGTTCAATGCTGAAAGCGTCCACGACGCAGCGTTCTTCTGTTATATTTTAAAGAAATGAACTCGTTCTTCATCCCCATTCCGAATCATTAGATCATTGTTGGGAAAACATTATTCAAGTCTTAGAGCGGTGTTTTGGTGTTGTTTTTATTTATTTTTTTTTTAGCGCTAACAAAGCAAATGTCTTTTACGGATCATTAGGCAGCAAAATGCCAATATGGAAATGCCTCGTGGAGGAAATGACTACGGTTTTGGCTGGGAGGAGATTGATGCTTTAAAGATGTTTTTTCTTTTTTTCGCCTCTGAGCCGCGTTTGTTAGCTTAGTGGAATTTTGAGGGTAGCTTAATTACGGCGCTTGCGCGAGCATAACATTTTGCACCGCGTTATTATTGTAAAAAAAAAAAGAAGAAGAAAACAAATAAATAAATGCCATTACATGCCATTATTGCTCGTTTCGAGCATGGAGACGCTTTACGGAACAACATTGCTTCGTTGATATTTGCACTGTAAAGCCACTGTCTGTGTCTGCCTCAATGTCTACACCTGTATATCTATAACAGGAGATTTACTCTCGATTTAGGAATGTACTCACGGTTTCAGGGTCACTGATGATGTCTTGTATATTGAGTTTTGGGGGGAAAAAGGCGTACGAGTTGATTTATGCAAAAATGCAAGGTGCAATATTTTCAGAATAAAGTCATGATATTTTGATATAACATCCGAAGAATTTGGTGAATAAAGTCTTAATTTTATAACGAAATGCACATTTTTTTTTATTTTTATTTTTTTTAGAGGGAGGTCTTTTTACCACCAGGATTTGGATACTTAAAACAATATCACGAATGTTTCATTTCCATGGAAATAAGACATTGTTTTTCAACGGACTTCCAGATAAAATTGTCATTATAAGAAAAGGAACTTTATTTATTTATTTATTTATTTATTTATTTATTTATAAGTCTTTTGTACGAGGAGAGATCACCACATGTGCTCATGGCGAGTTTTATCTGCTCTGTAACAGCAGTGCTGTATTTAAACTTGCAAGTAAGACTGTTGTGAAACTGTTACATGAGCCTGTTATCCGTCTTTCTCTTATGGGACTTCATTACACTTCATCCTTTATATGTAACATTCTAGCACAAAAAAATAACTATCGATTG
>JACRUU010000004.1:6610096-6627596 GCA_030449085.1 Kryptopterus vitreolus
TTATTTATTTATTTATTTATTTATTTATTTATTTATTTGCTAACTTTTACCTGAATACCGGGTCAGTGTTGAGGAGTTGACTATTTTACGTCACATCCTCAAACACTATATACTGTCTTATAGTTACAACCCTAGTGTGATTCTTTGCTGCCCATGGAGGCATTTTTAAAATCTTTGATTTATTTTATTATTTTTTCTTTTTTGTAATAAAATTTTTAGATCAATTGTAAGGATTTTATTCGGTTATTTATTCCATCCATTTTTTTTTCTTCGACAGATCATTTTTTGGCACGCTATATCCTGTTAAAACAAATCGCAAATTAGACTTTTGTAAATGTATTTAAAAATAAATTTATAAAATAGAATAAAAAAAATAAATTAATTAAATTAAAATTTAATTTAATCAAATTGTAAATTAAAATATACTACTACTACTACTACTACTACTACTACTACTACTAATAATAATAATAGCAATATAATAATAATATATTAAATAACATTGACATAGGTATTTAGACTACATACAATTATTATTATTATTATTATTATTATTATTATTATTATTATTATTATTATATTTTATTTTAGCTAAGGTATATCTCATTTTGCTGCATTACCTCTGAGATGTTTCTCCACATAAACCGTGACAAATGAAATAGTTCAGACCCACGATGCACGAACACATCAGGACTCTCAGTCTGACGCTATTTTTTTCCCTTACAAGGTCCTCCGAATGATCTGCTCTGATAGAAACGTATTCAAATAAGAACGATAATAAAAGAATAATAGAAATATCCGATTTGTTCTGGATTGCATGCTGTCAATGCTGCTTTAAAGAATAACCCACACCGTAATAGGATCTAAACTTCTTGTGTGTTATTTATTTATTTATTTTCCTCAATGATTTGCCCCAACAATGACGCGCTTTCACTTAAACCAATGACACATTTAATGTTTTCAAGGTTTTACTGGTATGATGTATGTGTATAATGGCGCATGGAGGCCGTGTTCTCCTTTTTTTTATATATATATATATATATATATATATATATATATATATATATATATAGGGGGCACGGTGGTTTTAGTGGTTAGCACGTTCGCCTCACACCGCCAGGATCCGGGTTCGATTCCCGTCTCGGTCATGTGTGTGTGGTGTGGAGTTTGCATGTTCTCCCCGTGCCTCAGGGGGTTTTTCTCCGGGTTCTCCGGTTTCCTCCCCCGGTCCAAAAAACATGCACGGTTAGGTTGATTGGCACCTTGGAAAATTGTCCCTAGTGTATGAATGTGTGTGTGTGTGTCCTGTGATGGGTTGGCATTCCATCCAGAGTGTATCCTGGCCTTAATGCCCATAGACGCCTGAGATAGACACAGACTCCCCGTGACCCGAGGGAAGATTGGATAAAGCGGTAGAAGATGAATGAATGAATGAATGAATATATATATATATATATTTTTTTTTTTTTACCCAGGAACTTAAGCTTCCCATTCCTGCAGACTTTTTTATTCTATTCGCACTGGGAAAAACTTTGCAAAAGCACTTGAACTCTTCGAGAAAAAAAAAAGGCAAAAAAAAAGCTCTATGTCAGTCTATGTGACTCGTTTCATAAAGGTTAAATAAATGTCACCACACCAAAGCCTTCACCACATTGGCGAGAAAAAAAAAAAAAAAAAAATATATATATATATATATATAGATATATATATATATATATATATATATATATATATATTATATATATATATATATATATATATATAACTTTTCGATTCTGCGCCGCCACCCGTCCCTGTGAATACGCTGTTTCCATAGTAACAATACCATATTGGAACGAGCACATTAATAGAAACCTATCGTTCATGTGACAGCCGGAGCTACATTCCTGACCAAAAATACTTTTGTCAGAAAAATAACGCAGACCAATCAGGATCAAGACTTGAATAGTAATAGCACATTAATGGTCTTCAAATGAAATATTGGTAGTCGGATTATTGTTCTGACCGTAATAATCCAGCTTGTGTGAATGATCCCAGAAGACGACTTGATGTAGATTTTAAGGTGGGAGAGCCGACAATCCCTTTACCCATTGCTTTTAACCTCATGATGCCTACACTGGACAGCAGTGTGTACTGTATGGACGACACCGTTTAAAGTAAATGTGTTTTCTTTGATTGCTTTTCTTGCTGCGTTCCTTGGGGACATGCCAGGGCCTTGGGAACATATTTACACTCCATTATTCTTCACTGCCACACTCATGCAGTGCATTTGATCAATCTTAGACATCCTGCTGATGTGGGTTTTATTTTGTTTTTTTCCTATAAGAAGTAGTACTGTATGTGAAATCTCTCTAATATGCTATATATATATATATATATATATCTATATATATATATATATATATATATATATATATATATATATATATATATATATATATATATATATATATATATATATATCTTATACACAAAGTTTAATTTGAAGAATTGCGACAGCCTTCTCAATACCCCGAGCAATCAAACAGTAAACATTATGTCGTTGCTGAAAAATGATAGATTAAAGTCTTTATTTTAAGGCTATTTGATGTTTGCATAAGTAAAAATACACTATATTTGAACTGGAAATGAATAACATAATAGTAAGAAATCAATTTGGTATGTTAGATAAAGATAAAAACACTATATACCCCCCACCACAGTACTGTAGCTCAAAAAAATGCATTATATATATATATATATATATATATATATATATATATATATATATATATATATATATATATATATATTCACTTCTATTTCACTATGATATTATCCTAATTAACCCCAAATATAACATATATTCTGTTTTTTTTTTTCTTCATAACTTCACCAAGGGTACTAATAACGCTGACTCGTATTCTATATATTCTATATAATAACTGTGGACAAAATGCAATCCAAACAGAAAAAAAGCGAGGGGACATATTAATATAATATCAATAGTGAAATCAATCATTTTCAAATGTATGTGGTATATTCATTGAGATATATATATATATAACAGCTGGTGCATTTTTGAGTACTACGCAAAAATAAATAAATAAATAAATAAAAACAAGTTATGGAAGGTACCACACATTCACTGAAAATACCAACCACGTCCTTTAGAAAGTCTCAATATACATTCCAAGCACACATAATCGTTAAAAAAAAAAAAGCTGCTATCGTGAATAACATCACCAGGGTCAGTAAAGATTAACACTGCAGTGTCCAGGAATGCTTTTCTGAGTAAAGTTAAAACCCACCACATTTATTTATTTATTTATTTATTTATTTATTTTTTATTTATTTATTTATTTAAAGAGTTCCAGTACTGGGGTAGGGGGGAGGGGGGGGGTGGGAGGGGGGGGGCGGGGTTTCATAGTGTTCACTGTTGGATATAGTGTTTTTATCTTTACATTTTAACGTTTTACATACCAAGTCAACGTTGCAATTGTTTTTATTACTATTATTATTCATTTCTGGTTTAAACATTGTGTATTTTACTCATGCAAATGTCAAATAGCCTTATATTCAAAAATTAAAAAAATAAAGATCTGTCATTTTCAGCAACCATATAATGTTTGTGGTATTGATTCTCTATTATTACTAGTATTACTTTAGTATTTATATATATATATATATATATATATATATATATATATATATATATATATATATATCACCTCACACCAGTCCGGGTTCGATTCCCGTCTCGGCCATGTGTGTGTGGAGTTTGCGTGTCTCTCCCCGTGCCTCAGGGGGTTTTTTTTCTCCGGGTTCTCTGGTTTCCTCCCGGTCCAAAAAACATGCACGGTAGGTTGATTGGCACCTTGGAAAATTGTCCCTAGTGTGTGAATGTGTGTGTGTGTGTGTGTGTGTGTGTGTCCTGCGATGGGTTGGCATTCCATCCAGGGTGTATCCTGCCTTAATGCCCATAGACGCCTGAGATAGACACAGACTCCCCATGACCCGAGGGAAGATCGGATATAGCGCTAGAAGATGAATGAATGAAGAGCCTATTCTAGAAGCAGCATCGTTACAGGACCATGTGTGATCACATTCTCGTTCGCTTTGATCAGGGACTCGCTCAAACTACAGAGTGCGTATTTGCTGCGGCGCTATGGATAGATATTAGCCGACCAATCACTGCCGTTAGATACACACATTAATACATGCGCACAATCGAGGTTCCCTGAAGTATTCCGCTTGTTTGCCTTCTTTAATTGGCCCTACTTTTGTTCGTACAGTCTCTCATCGATTCCGAGGGGAGCTTGTGCAGGGGAGGGACACGGGAATGCTGAGGATGGAGGGACCAGGAAGAGGGAAAAGAGGAGTTTGGAGAATATAGACATGCAGGTATTTGGGGCGAATGAGGCAGGTGTAAAGGACAGAGTAGTATGGAGAAGGATGATCCTCTGTGGCGCCCCCTAAAGGGAGGATTAATAATAATAATAATAATAATAATAATAATAAAAAAAAATCTGACTATTTTCTGAAAGGTCACAGGTTCACGTCATACAAGATTCAATAAACTATGTTAAACAAGATTTATATATATATATATATATATATATATATATATATATATATATATATATATATATATATATATATATATATATATATATATATATATATATCGAGTCAAACTGCTGGCCGCCGTGAAGCGCAGCTGACCCGGGAGGATGAAATAACATGAAAATGAGAGCAGCACCACCTCCCACCTCTCATTTCATCATCCTTGGTGCAATGACACGAGCAGAAAAAAAAAGAAATGTCTCTCTCTCTCTCTCTCTCCACTCTCTCTCTCTCTCTCTCTCTCTCTCTCTCTCTCTCTCTCTCTCTCTCTCTCTCTCTCTCTCTGTCTCTCCTCACTCATCGCTCCCCTCTCTCTCCGGACTCTCTCTCGTCTCTCTCTTTCGTCAACCTCTCTCATCACTCTCTTCTCTCCCTCCTCGTTCCCTCGTCTCTCCATGCATCTGTCTCTGTCAACATAAACGTCAACATCTTTTTTCTCCTCTCTCGTTTTTCTGTCTTTTTTTTTTAATTCCCTTTTTATTTGAAGTCAGAGCCTTAAGGCCACCACAGCCATTTGTCACATATCCTGGCAAGCGAATCCTCCTACTGAAGATATTATATATATATATATATATATATATATATATATATATATATATATATATATATATATATATATATATATATATATATATATATATATATATTATATATATATATATATACAGTAAATATACATGATATTGTGAATGAATGTGTTTTTATATCGCCTCTTTGGTATTTATTGATTTACATTTTTTAATCATATATAACATGCAACAATTGTCATTCATTCATTCATTCATCCCATCTTCTACCCCGCTTTTCTCTCTTGTGTGAGAGAGACAAACACACACACACACACACATTCACATACAAACTAGGAACAATTTTCCAAAGGAGCCAATTAACCAATTTTCCAAGGTGCATGCCAGAGTAATTCCCATAATGTATGTTTTTGGACCCGGGATGGGGGGGGAGGAAACCGGAGAACCTGAAGAACCTGAAGAACCTGGAGAACCTCCCCCCACACACACACACACCACCCACCCGAGGCACGGGGAGAACGAGGAGAGGGAGGAGAACATGCAAAACTCCACACACACACACATGGAGGAGGCGGAGGGGAATCGAACACACCCTACCATATAGGTGTGAGGCGAATGTGTAGCAGGTTGGTATATATATATATATATATATATATATATATATATATATATATATATAATATATATATATCTATATATATATATATATATATATATATATATATATATATATATATAAGAACTTTAAAACTTTACCAGTTACTCATTTTAGCGTAAATAAACGCAGCCAACTTTTGCGAATACATTGCTTTATCCTTGTCAAGGTAGTTTGCGGATACGCCGCATATCTTGGCAACGCTTTGGGCGAGGCGGGAATTCACAACCATGCATACTTAGTGGCAATTTATTCTGTAATAGTCTAAGAAGCCAGTTTACTTGCTGTCATGGTTTGAGGAGGTGGAAAGAACCCAGAGGACAAACGCTCCTGCACAAGCTACGCAACAAACTTACCCGATTCAACAAATTCGAGCTGTAGCGATATGCTCCTTTCCTAATGGGGCCCTATCAATAAGTAAAAGACATAAATGCTGAGGCTTTTATAACACACACACACACACGCCAGAGCATGCACCCTCTTGCACGGCGCTTCATATATCTGCATACGCACAGCCAGCTGCTCGATGTGAGTGAGCTGCCGTCTGGATTAAGGCCATTTGTCAGGTGAGAAAAATCATCTGTCGGCCGCCGCCTTCGAAAGAGGGAGGGAGGTTTTTTTTTTAGATGTATTGGCATCTCCGGCAAAGGCCTCTCTCATTTCATGCTTCCCTACAGCAAAACAAATGACCCGACCAGATTGCGCGAGAGCGAGGTGGGATAAAGCCATACGCGGGGAATAAGATGAAGCGAGCGCCAGGCGACAAAGGACAAGGATCGAGAGCGACGCGTGCAAAGTCTGCAAATTATAAGCGGTGCACTAAAGGCTTTTTTTTTTGGAGAATTTGCGCATGCACGGACGCTTTGGTCAGGAGGCTTTCTTCTCCTCCTCCTTCTTCTCTTCCTCCTGCGGCTTCTCCGTAAAAGGCCAGTGCGGCTTTGCATTCCGAGCGAGCACGCACTGATCCTCTTCCAGGATAAGATCGTCCTCTAAGCCGGCTTGATCTCAGAGCGACGCTATGTTTAAACAAGCAAGCGGCATATCCAGTGCGCAAAATATGACCATCGGGAGGAGGTGGAGAAGAAGAAGCCGTCCAGCGGAGCTCTGTCTATCCGATTTCCAAACACTGATTCGTACCTACAAAGCCAAAAATGGACCGGCGCCGAGTCCCTCTGATCCGTGAACCCATTGCTAGACCCGTCCCTGAGTCTCTGTGTACGAGGACGGCTCATGACTTTCATTTATTCATTCATTCATTCATCTTCTACCGCTATATCCGATCTTTCATCGGGTCATGAGGAGTCTGTGTCTATCTCAGGTGTCTATGGGCATTAAGGCAGGATACACCCTGGATGGAATGCCAACCCATCGCAAGACACACACACACACACACACATTCATACACTAGGGACAATTTTCCAAGGTGCCAATCAACCTACCGTGCATGTTTTTGGACCGGTGGAGGAAACCGGAGAACCCGGAGAAAAACCCCCTGAGGCACGGGGAGAACATGCACAAACTCCACACACACATGGCCGAGACGGGAATCGAACTCGGATCCTGGAGGTGTGTAAGCGAAGATACTAACCACTAAACCACCGCGCCCCCTATTTATTTTATTTTATTTATTTATTTATTTATTTTTTGTTAAAATAAGGATTGTAATTTGATCCCATGATCTAATAATGCAGAATCAGTATGTCAAGCGCGAGGGCCGAATGTGGCCCCGCAAAAGAGCTTGAGACGTGTATGAGCGTCTTAAAATGAGTGTATTGAGAAAGGTGATTTAATGATCTGAGATACTGATTGGAGCCCCGGTATCGACCCTTATACCACCTTTGAGCAAGGCCCTCAATCCTCTGTGCTCCAGGGGGCGCTGTATCCTGGCTGACCCTATGGTTTCCGAGAAGGCTGGGATATGTGAAGAAACAATTGCGATGTGCTGTAATGTATATGTGACGACTAAAAAGTGTTTCTATCCTAAATATGAATGTGAAATATCCCCTTTTTCCGTAATGGAGAAATTCCTATCCCAAAAACGTCCATTGAAAGCGATCGAAGGCACTCCCGGGAAAGGAGGGAAAATGAATACGTCCGTGCTTGGAGGAGAAATAGTGTTACAAAGCCTTATAAAAAAAAAGACCATGTTCGTATCAATATAAGCATGCTAATTGATAAATTCCATATATATATATATATATATATATATATATATATATATATATAATGGGAGGTGTGTAGCCCAGTGGTTAAGGTGTTGGACTCTGGACCGGAAGATCATCACCGGGTTCAAACCAATACCACCGCCCCCACAACCCACCACCACAAGATGCCACTAGTGGGGCCCTTGAGCAAGGCCCTTAACCCTCAATTGCTCAGTTGTAAGTCGCTCTGGATAAGGGCGTCTGCTAAATGCCGCAAATGTAAATGATGCAAATGTATATATATATATATATATATATATATTATTTTTATATACTTATATATATATATATATATTATATAGATATGAACGCTTATCCAATAATAGCCCGATTTAGCATGCTAGCAATGTGTAGCATCCGTTTGGAAATATTTCAGTCTAGACTTGCACCAGGTGAGAAAGGAAGTGTGTGTGTGTGTGTGTGTGTGTGTGTGTGTGTGTGGGTTTTTTGGGTTTCAGTTCTGGATGTGATATGTGCATATGGCACATCCATGGATAGTTATCCGATCCCCAACGCTTATTTGGGGTCATGTTTCCGCAATCCATAATAGGAAGGCACCATGCTTTAATAGCATAGCTTCCACCACAGATCTTTTTTTCTGCTAGCCTGAATTTAGTTGCCCTCCCTTGTCCCCTCTATCTGCTCTGCTAGCGCAAATTCCTTCCCCCCTGTAAATATATATATATATATATATATATGAACGCTTAATCCAATAATAGCCCGATTAGCATGCTAGCAATGTGTAGCATCCGTTTGGAAATATTTCAGTCTAGACTTGCACCAGGTGAGAAAGGAAGGTGTGTGTGTGTGTGTGTGTGTGTGTGTGTGTGTGTAGTGTGGGTTTTTGGGTTTGTTCGGATTCTGGATGTGAATAAATGGATGTGCATGATGAAGCACACTCCACCTGTGCTTTCCACTGCTCTCTCAGCTGTGTGCGCGACTCTCGCCCGAGCATATTTGGGTCATGCAGTTCCGGCACCGGGACTCCATAACTCTAGGAAGGAAACGAAAGACGGGGACACAGCTGCGGTTAATAAGCAGTAGCTGCCGTGCCGGAGACGCTTTTTTAATGTATTTATTTATTTATTTTTTGCGTCTGGAATTTAAGTTTCCCTCCTTCGGTCTGTCCGGCCTTTAAAAAAAAAAAAAGAGATCAGGGACATTAACATGCGAATGGTCAGTTTTCCAGGCAATGACTAAAGCTTAATGCAAGGGGAAGGAAAAAAAAAACAGAAATAGGGTTTCCAGTTTGTAATTCCCACAGTAATCCTATCTAAAATTAGTCTTAAACTGCATTCAGACTTTCCGCCGTGTGGTTTAGAAACACTTTTACACACCAGAGCGCCGGAGAGAAAATAGCCTGGACCGGAATATTTCATCCCTAATGGTGTTCCAGAATGCATTTATAGTATAGGTTACTTTGTAGATGCATTCGGGAACACCAATAGGGATGAAATATTCCAGTACAACATGTGTACATGCGGTTAGCACGTTCGCCTCACACCGCCGGGGTCCGGGTTCGATTCCCGGCTCGGCCATGTGTGTGTGGAGTTTGTCCATGTTCTCCCCGTGCCTCAGGGGGTTTTTCTCCGGGTTCTCCGGTTTCCTCCCCCGGTCCAAAAACATGCAGGTTGATTGGCACCTTGGAAAATTGTCCCTAGTGTATGAATGTGTGTGTGAGTGTGTCCTGTGAAGGGTCGGCATTCCATCCAGGGTGTATCCTGCCTTAATGTCCATAGACGCCTGAGATAGACACAGACTCCCCGTGACCCGAGGGAAGATCGGATAAAGCGATAGAAGATGAACGAATGTACGTAGCTTTGTAGGAGGTGTTTATTGCGTTCATGTTTTGACCGTCCATGTGTCCATCATGTCCATTGATAAACAAGTGACTTTGGGATAGAAATCCAGGTAAACGCCGATGTGGGACACTCTAGTGGCGGGATGTCGTCACTTCGCGGCTAACACGTGGGTAGCATGCGTTTGTTTATGTAGTTATTTACTGGAATAAACAAGTCATTTTGGGATAGAAATCCCTGTAAACGCCAATGTGGGATACGCTGCACTCTAGTGGCGGGATGTCGTCACTTCGCGGCTAACACGTGGGCAGCATGCGTTTGTTTATGTAGTTATTTATTGGATTAAACAAGTCATTTTAGGATAGAAATCCAGGTAAAGGCCATGTGGGATACGCTGCACTCTAGTGGCGGGATGTCGTCACTTCACGGCTAACACGTGGGCAGCATGCGTTTGTTTATGTAGTTATTTATTGGAATAAACAAGTCATTTTGGGATAGAAATCTAGGTGAATGCTGATTACCTGGATCGCTGCACTCTAGTGGCGGGATGCCGTCACTTTGCGGGTAATAAGTGGGTAGCATGCATTTGTTTATGTATTTATTTACTAGAATAAACAAGTCATTTTGGGATAGAAATGCAGGTAAACGCCGATGTGGGATACGCTGCACTCTAGTGGCGGGATGCCGTCACTTCGCGGGTATTACATGGGTAGCATGCATTTGTTTATGTAGTTATTTACTGGATGGCCTGTAAACGCACCGTTTCGCCCCGAATACTAATTCTGTCCATTTTTCTTTTCAGGGGAAAAAAAAAAAAAAAGATGCACAATTAATCTAGATTTATCGTCAGTCCCGGCGAAAGCGTACGGTTGGAAAACGTAAGGCGGCGGACCTGTCGTGCTTGTCCGGGCTGATATATCCCTCGTCGGAGAGGGAAATGCCGGCTTTAATTACCAGAACGGAATCTAATTATAGATTAACATTGTGATGAATTCCAGCTCGGTGTTGATAGCCATCGGTCTTTACTTATAGAGGCAATGAATCGGCAGGAAAACCGGACGAAGCAAATCGAGTGGTGTAAAGAAAAAGAAAAAAAAAAAAAAACATGGGAGTCTGAGGATGAGGTGAAGGAGATCACATGGCATGAATAATTGATTTTCTTAAATAAATTATTCAGCCCATAAAAGTCATCCATGTCATCAGATTAGGCGGAGAGTGATATACGGTTACACCGCACTGACGCTATCTCAAATGCAGTGGGTTGATCTTATCGTACAGATTTCGAAGTATACGTTTGGTGGCGTTGTTTGCGGGAGGTGTTTGTTGCGTTCGTGTTTTGACCTTTCATGCGTCCATCATGTCCATTGAAAGCCAGATAAACAAGCAAATAAAGACATTTCCGGATAGAAAACGCCGATGTTGGATACGCTGCACTCTAGTGGCGGGATGCCGTCACTGCGCGGGTAACACGATGACGTGAATGACTTTGCATGCATCGTGGGAGTCGAATAGCACACGTTAAAGCCTTATTTAAGGACAATTATAAACCTTTTATGGTCTTGCAGGCCACATAAAGTGACGTTCGGCCCGCAGGCCTCGAGTTTGACACGTGATCTGAAGGGTTCCTTGACCTGGAGAATGTCGAAGACGCCTGAGTTGATAGACAAAGTGGATTATATGTGTGAATGTGCACAAAAAAATATGTATATAAAGGGGAAAAAAAAAACACATTGCTTGGTAAACTGAAGTAAAGCGCTTTGAAGCATGCTGGTGGTAGCATCAAGGTGTGGAGCTTGTTTAATAAGCAAGCCGTCGGCAATAAACCTGCTGTTATATCTTATTTAATATTTAGATATATAAAAATGAAATAATAATAAAAAAAAAAAATAATAAAAAAAAATATATATATATATATATATATATATATATATTATATAATATTTTTTTATTTTTTTTAAATATTCTATATATATATATATATATATATATATATATATATATTAGTAGGTGGTTAGCACCATTCGCCTCACACCGCGCCAGGATCCGGGTTCGATTCCCGTCTCGGGTCCATGTGTGTGTGGAATTTGCATGTTCTCCCCAGTGCATTTCTCCCCGTGCCTCAAGGAGGTTTTTTTTTTCTCCGGGTTCTCCGGTTTCCCAAAATTTCCTCCCGGTCCAAAAACATGCACGGTAGGTTGATTGGCACCTTGGAAAATTGTCCCTAGTGTATGAATGTGTGTGTGAAATGTGTGTGTGTGTGTCCTGCGATGGGTTGGCATTCCATCCAGGGTGTATCCTGCCTTGGTGCCCATAGACGCCTGAGATAGGCACAGGCTCCCCGTGACCCGAGAAGATCGGATAAAGCGGTAGAAAATGAATGAATGAATGAATGAATGAATATAATATATATATATATATATATATATATATATATATATATATATATATATATATATATATATATATATATATATATAATAGTGTGTTTATATAAAAAAAAAAAACTGACCCTGATTTATTGGGCACAGATTAGAAAGATATTATCCAACAAAAATTATAAAATATTATTTTCTTTAAAGAATGTTCAACCAACCTTCAGCAAAAAAAATTAATAAATATAAAAGAAAATCCAATTTTAAATGTAAATAAAACCCAGTTAAAACTGTATATCCGTATATTCAACGGATTTCATTTTTCTTTTATATTTATTTATTTTTGGTTGTTACACAGCCATTTTTTTTTTGCTATTGAAGTATTAATTAAGTGAATAAAAACGTTTTTTTTTTTTTTTTTTTTTTAAATCACCGAAGGATCAGACAGTAACGATAAAGGCTATTCCATCCTACAAAGCCTTTATAAAGGGGTCACGACATGGACGTTTTTTTTATGCTAATTGAATTAACGATACATGAGATTATGCAGATTTCATAAGCGAGCGAGGAAAACGGTGTCCAACTGCAATTCGGTCGGCGCCACTGTTGTGTAACACGTGAAACGGGCTGATTACGCGGATTTGCATGTGATTGTCCTCGTCCAGAATGCAGAATCTCATTTACAGTACAGTGCTGCGTTTGGAAATTGGATTGAGACTCAATTGAACTGTGCTGAATGGCCACTTGCAGCTCATTTGGGTTTGTCGGGAAGACGGATACCGGAAAGCTATTGCCCTTGACAGCAGGAACAAATTAAAAGTAAATAAATAAATAAACAAATAAATGTCTTCGTGCTGAGCCATGACGAGGCTCTAGATGAGCTCCGGGAACGTCTTTGTATAGAGTCTATAAGTCTCTTGAAGACAATTCTTCCTGAAGATATCACCACGAATGTGTGTTTTTATTTATTTATTTATTTGTTTGTTTGTTTATTTGTTTTTATTACAGAGGAACGTGCAATCTAACACAACTCCGGGGCTCATATAAAGTTTCCGTTTTCATCCGAAAATCAATAATAAGGCCCTTCAGCGAGCCCTTGTGTCCTGCCGATATGGGACGGGTCATGCTGAAAGAGATCACACTCATCAGGAGAGAAATATTTATTTTTATTTATTTTTTTATTTTTTACCTGACTATGACAGCAGACTGTGTTTACACAGTTCACTGATCTGCGAGAGCCTGTTTTTGCTCTCTGACGACACCCGCAAAGGAATTTATGAATTATATGAAGCTAGGGGTGCAAGGTGTGTGTGTGTGTGGTGTGTGTGTGTGTGTGTGTGTTGTGTGTGTGTGTGTGTGTGTGAACATTTTGTCGCTGAAAATGTGTGTACTTTGTATGTCAAGAGACTGTCGTTATGGAATACAATATCATACAGTATATCATATAATTTCTATATTATATATAATAGAATACACTCTACTGTCAGAAGAGTTATGTGGTAGCTCAGTGGTTTTTAGCATACTGGAAGGTGTAGCTCTTTGTAGGGTGGGTGTAGGGAGGGTGGGTGTAGCTCTTTTTAGGGTGTAGGTGTAGAGTGGTTGTAGCTCTAGGTGTAGGGGGTGGGTGTAGGGAGGGAGGGTGTAGGTTGTTGTAGGGAGGGTGTAGTGGTGTAGCTCTTTGTAGGGTGGGTGTAGGGAGGATGTAGCTCTTTTTAGGGTGTAGCTGTTTTGTAGGTGGGTGTAGGGGGTGTAGGGAGGGTGTAGAGTGGTTGTAGCTCTTTGTAGGGTGGGTGTAGGGAGGATGTAGCTCTTTTTAGGGTGGGTGTAGGGAGGGTGTAGGATGGTTGTAGCTCTTTGTAGGGTGGGTGTAGGGAGGATGTAGCTCTTTTTAGGGTGGGTGTATGGTGGTTGTGTAGGGAGGGTGTAGAGTGGTTGTAGCTCTTTGTAGGGTGGGTGTAGGGAGGATGTAGCTCTTTTTAGGTTGTGGGTGTAGGGAGGGTGTAGGTGGGTGTAGCTCTTTGTAGGGTGGGTGTAGGGATGATGTAGCTCTTTTTAGGGTGGGTGTAGGGAGGATGGCTCTTTTTAGGGTGGGTGTATGGTGGGTGTAGGGAGGGTGTAGAGTGGGTTGTAGCTTTTTGTAGGGTGGGTGTAGGGATGGGTGTAGCTCTTGTTAGGGTGTAGGTGGTTGTAGCTCTTTTTTATGTAGGGTGGGTGTAGGGTGTAGGATGTAGCTCTTTTTAGGGTGGGTGTATGGTGGGTGTAGGGAGGGTGTAGGTGGTGTAGGAGGAATGTGCTCTTTGTAGTGGGTGTAGGGAGGGTGTGAGATGGTTAGCTCTTTGTAGGGTGGGTGTAGGGAGGGTGGGTGTAGCTCTTTTTAGGCTCTTTTTAGGGTGGGTGTAGCTCTTTGTTATGGGGTGTGTAGGGAGGATGTAGCTCTTTTTAGGGTGGGTGTAGTGTGTAGCTCTTTGTAGGTGGGTGTAGGGTGGGTGTAGGGAGGATGTAGCTCTTTTTAGGGTGGGTGTAGGGAGGGTGTAGCTCTTTTTTTAGGGTGGGGTATGTGTCAGGAGGATGTAGCTCTTTTTAGGGTGGGTGTATGGTGGGTGTAGGGAGGGTGTAGAGTGGGTGTAGCTCTTTGTAGGGTGGGTGTAGGGAGGGTGTAGGATGGTTGTAGCTCTTTGTAGGGTGGGTGTAGGGAGGTTGTAGCTTTTTGTAGGGAGGGTGTAGAGTGGGTGTAGCTCTTTGTAGGGTGGGTGTAGGGAGGATGTAGCTCTTTTTAGGGTGGGTGTATGGTGGGTGTAGGGTGTAGCTCTTTTTTATGGGGTGTGTCAGGAGGCTGTATCTCTTTTTAGGGTGGGTGTAGCTCTTTGTAGGGTGGGTGTAGGGAGGGTGTAGTTCTTTTTAGGGTGGGTGTAGCTCTTTTTTATGGGGTGTGTCAGGAGGATGTAGCTCTTTGGGTGGGTGTAGGGAGCGCATAGGGAAGGGTGTAGGGCAGGGGTGTAGCTCTTTGTAGGGAGGGGTGTAGACTTTTTTTATGAATGCTGTAGGGAAGGTGTAGCTCTTCATTGGGGGGCTTAGTTCTTTGTAGGGAGGATGTAGGGCAGGGTTATAGCTCTTTGTAGGGAAGGTGTAGCTCTTTGTATAGAGGGTGTAGCACTTCATTGGGGGGTTGGCTCTTTGAACCTCAGTCAGAAAACTCCTATTTTGTTTTATTGAGCTTCTATTATGAGGATTTCGTCATAGTGAACAAAAAAAGAATAGTGTGTTTGAGCAAAACAGGCCCGTACAGACTTTCCTGTTGTGAAGCTGAATTAAAACTTTCCTTTGAAACCCTGTTGCGGAAGAAATTTATACTCGCCCTGCGGGAAAAGCAGGACAGCGAGGCTGGAAAATATTTCGTCCTCCAATTCATCCACGTGAAATACAAGCGTTACATGACTAACTGTTATTGCGACCGTTTATCTTACCTATGGCTATATTATACAGACTGAACTTTCCTGAGCCTGATGTTACGACGGACGACTGGTCACGCACAGGCGCTTGACTCGGGTCCGCATAGGACATTTCGTATTTGTCGCGAAATGTTTTGCTGCCTACTAATCGAGAGTGAAAGTGCGTCACACCCGACTTAGTCAGAGGTGAGACTGGTACAGGCCTTTTAGTTAAGTGTGAAAAGAGAGCAGAAGGGTCGATATGAAGCCTTGCAAAATGTCCCCATAACCCATGAGCGTGGAGAAGCGTGGACACCGAGTACTTTGGCTTCTTCTTGAGGTACATTTATTGCCTCCTTTGGTTTCATCTAACCCACTGGTTCTCAAATAGTGGGGGTCCGATGAACCCCCCCTAGCATCGGACCCCATGTCACCCTGGGGAATATGCTTTTTTGCCGAAAGACTGTGTTTAATGTGTCTTAAAATGATGGTAGCATGGGGTTAGGGGCTCCTTACCAGGCGACAAGGGAACAAGGGAAGAGGGTTCGGGGGGGGCGGGTTGGAAACTATTTGAGAAGCACTGTGATCTAACCATAGCTAATTTAGAGTCTAGCAAACGAAATGGTACCCTTCCAATCGACATGTGGTCATCTAGTAGCAGGACTGTCGTTTTTGAGTCAGAGGTAAAGTAACTTCTGCATTTCAAGCGAAGGTCCATCTCGATTTGATGCCCACCAAACCACAGTGGGAGTCAGGCAATAGTAAAACTGGGCAGGACTTGGAGGGGGGGGGGGGGGGGGGGGGGGGGGGGGGGGGGGGGGGGGGGGGGGGGGGGGGGGGGGGGGGGCTGTGGGTGGGGTTTGTGGTGGGGGGGTGGTTTGGTTTAGGGTGGGGGGGGGGGGGGGGGGGGGGGGGAGGGGGGGGGGACGAGGTTGGGATGTCAGGTAGGTGGGGGGTCCAGGGGGGGGGGGGGGTTTTGCTGAGGACGAAAAGGGGGGGGGGGGGGGGGGGGGGGGGGGGGGGGGGGGGGGGGGGGGGGGGGGGGGGGGGGGGGGGGGGGGGGGGGTTGGGGGGCTGGGGGGGTGGTGGGTGGGGGGGGGGGGGGGGGGGGGGGGGGGGGGGAGGGGGGGGTGATAGTGGGGGGGGTGGGGGGGGGGGGGGGGGGGGGGTGGGGGGGGGGGGGGGGGGGGTGGGGGGGGTGGGGGGGGGGGGGGGGGGGGGGGGGGGGGGGGGGGGGGGGGGGGGGGGGGGGGTGGCTTGTGGGGAGGGTCTATTGTAAATTCGAGATGGTTTGGTCGTGTGCAGAGGAGGCGGTATATGAGTTAAGGAATGCTGGGAATGGAGTCACCAGGAAGGAGAAAAAGAGGCAGGCCAAGGATGAGGTCTGTGGATGTAGTGGAGGGTGTAGGAGGAGGGGGTGTTGCTCAGGGGTCTAAGGCACTGGGCTGCTGATCGGAAAGATCGGTGGTTCGAGACCCGGTATGGCCGAGCTGCCACCCTTGGGTCCTTGAGCAAGACCCTTAACCCTCTGTGCACCAGTGGGCGCTGTATCATGGCTAATACCCGGCATCAATGTATATGTAAAGTAAGCATTATTTGGATATGTGGCAAAGGAAGTAAAACAGTGAGACAATAGATATATTCCGGATTGATTCCGATCATCATTGATTGGATAGTGGAAGGCTTTTGAGATTTGTCTTTTAGCCATTTCCTAATTCCTTTCCTCTATTCCGTAGTCTGAATGATGAAAGCATAGTGTCTTACGTTTAATCCATACCCATGTGAATCCAATTTTCCGAACGGTTTTCATACCCTGTTCAGGAAATAGAATAGCCTTTATTTCTCACATATACATTACAGCACAGTGAAATTCTTTTTTGGATATATCCTGGCTTGTTTGGAGGCAGGGA
>JACRUU010000004.1:6640096-6655096 GCA_030449085.1 Kryptopterus vitreolus
AGGAAGGAAGGAAAGAAAGAAATGCAGAACCCAAAAAAGCTGGAAGGAATGAAGAAAGAAGGACAGAAGGGAGTAAAGAAAGAAGGAAAGAAAGAAAGAAAACCCAAAAAATCTGGAAGGAAGGAAGGAAAGAAGGAAAGAAGGAAAGAAGGACAGAAGGGAGTAAAGAAATGAACCCTTCGTTACTTTGATTAGAGGCCCATTTCTAGCCGAAGCGTCCCCATAGCATCATGCACCACCACCACCACCACACCCACCAACACCACTCCACAAGCCACCACATGCTGCCCACCACCACCACCACCACCACCACCACCACCACCTCCACCATGCTTCTATTGATGATTTTTGCAAAACACAATCAAATGTAAATTTGTCCTTTAGATGCAAGATTTGGGATTAGAAGGGTGAATCCTAGTACTGTCACAAATGCTACCGTTGGGCCCTTGAGCAAGGCCCTCAACTGCTCAGACAAGTCTAAATATGTCTGCTATCTTGTTTTTTTTTCCGAATCTATTATTTATTTATTTATTTTTCTCCTGAGAAAGGTTCTTCTGTCTATCCGCCCTGCCTCCATATGGCATATCTCTGCTATGTGACGTTTACATAAGATCACTTTCTGTTCCTGCAGCTCCTTTCGCCGTTACTGTATGTCCTCTTGTCAGCCTTTTTTGATAGGTTTTCTTCTTCTCCTTCTTCTCCTTCTTTTGCCAAAGACATTCTGTTCTCTGTAATTCATCTGTCGTGTCCTTTTTCTTTTTCTTTTTCTTTTTTTTGCACATGATGGATTAGAGTGGGATATGAGACCCCATATCTCCTTTTGTAACGTCTTTACTGACTTCGCAAACCAAGACGATGTTGGGGAATACCATATTTGTTTTTTTTTTTGTTGTTTTTAGATTTGCCATATCACAATAAAAGTGTGGGATACCTATTTATTTATTTATTTATTTATTACCTTTTCTTTTAGGCATATTTAGTCGAATATAGGGGGGGGATTTTTCATTTTCAATATTGTTGAGATCAATAAATAAATAAATAAATACACATTTTTTTTTTTCCTTTTCCTACAAGCATTTTTCTCAATATTTATAACTTCCCAGGAAAACAAACATGTATATAAAGCCGGAGTGAGTGCATGTACAGCTGATGTACAGTAGCAGTGTGAATGTAACCTTGAATAAGACACATGGGGATTGTAGTCCTTGGAGGTCACATTTGTAGGCTGCAGTGTAATGATGGGGAGGTGTACTGGACAGCGGTTCTGACCTTGGCGTGACGTGTACAGAGTAAATAATAATACTCAGCAAAACATTCTACTGATTATAACATTATAACTCATTTACAGGACAGGAAGTGTAAATCAATCCACTGAATTGATGTTTAGACATGTCCTTCAACATAGCCTATATATATATATATATATATATATATATATATATATATATATATATATATATATATATATCTATATATATACATATACACGTTTGTCTCACACCGCCAGGGTCGGGGGGGGGGGGCCAGCGGATCCGGGTTCGATTCTCGTCTCGGCCATGTGTGTGTGGAGTTTGTGCATGTTCTCCCCGTGCCTCAGGGGGTTTTTCTCCGGGTTCTCCGGTTTCCTCCTCCTCCCCCGGTCCAAAAACATGCACGGTAGTTTGATTGGTGTGTGTGTGAATGTGTGTGTGTGTGTGCCCTGCAATGCGTTGGCATTCCATCCATCCAGGGTGTATCCTGCCTTAATGCCCATAGACGCCTGAGATAGGCACAGACTCCCCGTGACCCGAGGGAAGATCAGATATAAGCTGTAGAAGATAGCTGTTGTATAGCTGTTGTTGACATTGCATATGAATTTAAATAATAATAAACAATATATATATATATATATATATATATATATATATATATATATATATATATATATATATATATATATATATATATATATATATATATATATATATATATATAGCTATATACATTTTACATCATTTAAATGCCTATGCATTCCAACACACCATCACACACTTGTTTACTTTTGGTAAATAAAATGTGACGATAGAAGAAGAAGCTAAGTTTCTGTTTACTTGTGCATAATACTGGCTTTAAACTTTAAACATAGCATGTTTCGGGGATGTATTCCTGCAGATGTGTGTGTGTGTGTGTGTGTGTGTGTGTGTGTGTGTGTGTGTGTGTGTGTGTGTGTGTGTGTGTGTGTGTGTTTGTGTGTGTACAGTATAATAGATTTTCTGTTATCTACATTACCTCTCCCTGCTCCTCTTATCAGTGCACAGTGGTTCGGTATGCCTCGGCCATTGCAGCCACTTTGTGTGATGTGCGATCTAACCTGCAATACGTAAGACTTTTACAGCGAAGGCTGCCGCACTTCACGGTGGGCGCAGATGTTTTCGGTGATAATGCTGTTGTAAGGACTAATTGGACAGCGAAAGAAAACAAGGAAGCGTATAGTTAATTGCTCGTCACAGTACAGAGCCCTGTGAATTTAACAGATCTGTTCTTAATTACTGGAATAACACTTTACTCGGTACCTTAATGACCGCATTAGGCCATTTATTAAGACCGAGAGCAGGAAAGGCAGGGAACGGGGAAATGGTATGACGTATGGATTCATTACATTAACACTTACATTAGTGGTCCGAATAAATATTCTCTGTATTTAAAAGTTTAAGCAATTAAAGCAATATAAAGGTCATTTACTATATATATATATATATATAGATATATATATATATATATATATATATATATATATATATATATATATATATATATATATATATATATATATATAATATATATATATATATATATAAAATCATTTGCCATACACAGCAAAATAAAATAAAACAACTGGAATTAATTAAAGAATATTAAGCATTAATTTACACTGGATTTATTTTTTTATTTTTACTCTAAATTCTTCTTTTTCTTCTTCTTTTTTATTTTTAAGTATTATTATTATTATTATTATTATTATTATTATTATTATTATTATTATTATTATTATATATGGCTTAGTGTCATAAATGTTATTACTCACAAACTTTTTGGGCCATATTGTACAGTATATACAGTATATATAGTTATATAATAAAAAATGCTTCCCTTGTTTCTAGTATCAGCCAAATAAGGACGGCTTTTATTTATGTATTTATTTATTTATTTATTTATTCATTTATTTGTCATGTATTTATTTATTTATATATTTATTTATTATTTATTTATTTATTATTTATTTTATTTTCCCCCCACTTATATTTGCCATCATCTGTATATCATCTGGCTCATTAGGGATCATTTAATCACCTGCATGTTTGTCTATAAAGCCGTCACAACTTTTGAAAGCATTATTTATTTCATTGATTGATTGGTGACAAGATTTGAGCCGCTGCTAATTTTTGCCCTCTGACAAAAATCAGTCCTTTATTTTAATGGTAAGCTTTTAAAAAAAAAAAAAAACAAAGAAAATCTAATTTAAAAACTTTCACACACTATTTATCCTCCTCTCACTGTACCTTTTTAAATAGACTACTACGTGAATAAAATAAAGATAATATATATCTATATATCACTTGCCATTTTAAAATAGACATTAACCCACTATCCTTTATTTATTCATTGTATTTATATCTCTAAAGTACATTTTTTTTATTTGTTTGTTTCCAACCATCAGCCTATATATATATATATATATATATATATATATATATATATATATATATATATATATATATATATATATATATATATATATATATATATATATATATATATATAAGGGGCCTGGTGGTTAGCACATTCACCTCACACCGCCAGGGTCCGGGTTCGATTCCCGTCTTGGCCATGTGTGTGTGGAGTTTGATTGCCACCTTGGAAAATTGTCCCTAGTGTATGAATGAATGTGTGTGTGTGTGTGTGTGTGTGCCCTGTGATGTGTGTTGGCATTGTATATATATATATATATATATATATATATATATATATATATATATATATATATATATATATATATATATATATATATATATATATATATATATATATATATATATATATATATATATATATATATATATATGATGGCTACCATTCTACTGTGCAACGTTTGTCTCCAAGTTACGACGTTGTTATAAAGTCCGAGACCAAACATTTAAAAAGTTCCTTCCTTTGTTTTTGTGTTCTATTCCATCTTAACAACCTTTAGTGATAGTGATGGCATTTCCTTACAAGACCAAAAATAACAAAAAAAAAAAATGCTGCCATGGCAACCAAATAAGTCTGCATTGGATCGCTGGTGCGCCAAACATCCCCTTAATCCTCTATTCTATAATTATCTTCATGGCAAACGCTGGTTTACATTTCACCTTAAACTGAGCGTGTCATTAGCGAGCGTCGCACTCATCAGGGTTAAATTCTGTATAAGCTCCGAGTTATTTCTAGAGACGAGAGATGCTGGTTTTAGCCTCGAGTTATCTGTGCTGAGAATGCCGTTACCGGATCGTTTACAGAGCGATGATTGAATGGCGAAGAACGCGGGCAGTACAAATAAAAGTACTGTAGGGAATGGCGATCATCGTCGTCATGCGTCACATTAGCTTCTGCTCGAGGTTCCGCTAATTCATGGGATCCCCCCTCCCCCGAGTTTCTGTCTTCTCGCAGTGCATTGTTTGTGACTTTTAACTTCTCTCGTTTCGCCATTAAACCGATAATACCTTCTTTTATTTCCGTGGATCGTATAAAGAAAAGGCTGTATTTCGGCGCTCCTAGCCACCCGAGGCTGTGAGTTCGGGCATCACGGTTCCCCCGTGTACACATGCCAAGACTTTGCAACAGAGTCAAATAGTGATATATGACACGGTGTTTGCAGTACATACTGCCGTTCATGCAGCCATATTTCTTCTTCACACTTTATATATATATACGTTGGATGTGGCTTTCCACTACTGAGTGCACTACTGAGAGTTACAGCGAGACTCCGCCCTTCTATTCCATGTCACCGAGTACATTCTATACAATGTATATATATATCTATACAATCTATCAATATCTATACAATATATACATATATATAGTATATATATATATATATATATATATATATATATATATATATATATATATATATATATATATATATATAGATATATATATATATATATATATATATATACACACAACTAAGCCAGAAGACAGCCGACTGTCCGCCATGAATCAAACAGAAATACCAGAACTGGCTCACTGGGCCACATTTGGGCCGTCATATCTGGGCTACTTCTGGGTCTCGCCCACCTTAGCCGGTCCTCACTGTGCCATATCTTTGCCAAAACTGGCCCAGATACATTTTAGGATCACTGAGCCACATTTGGGGCATATTATTTGGGCCACTTCTGGGTCTTACCCACATTAGCCGGCACTCACTGTGTCAAACCTTTGGCACACATTGCCTTGTTAATATTTAGCCCGTATTCAGTATTTACCATACGGGCCATATTCGGATTACACATTCCCTTGAACAACACATCTTTGGAGCACTCTATTTTATCCGGGCCGTAAGAAACGAGCAGTGGCGTATCGTTGCCGTAAGCGGCCCACATCCGGATGCTATCTGTGTATGCACTCGGAGATAAAGGGTTTCTTCTTGCACTTCCCGATTCTTTGTGCTCTTCCTGCATTGACCTTCTTTCCTGAAGTCCTTGAATCTCACAGCTGCTTTCATTTCTCCCTCAGCAGATCTGCTGCCCCAAATTTCCTGAACGATTTGACACCTCCAGTTCGGTTACCAGTGCCTGAAAGGGTTGGCCTCTCAAAATAACAACTGCGATCAAATCCAGAGGTTTGAAGCACCCGAAGGCAGGCGATGTCCTGGCAATGGTTGGCATATGATCAGCCAGATCCTGGGTAGTGCCTTAAAAAAATGGCATAAAAAACTACTAGTGCTCTAATCTATCTGGAAAAAACAACACTAAATAAATAAATAAGCATTTTTGTTACATTTTCAGGGGCACGGTGGTTTAGTGGTTAGCACCTCCAGGGTCCGGGTTCGATTCCCGTCTCCGCCATGTGTGTGTGGAGTTTGCGCATGTTCTCCCCGTGCCTAAGGGGGTTTTTCTCCGGGTTCTCCGGTTTTCCTCCCCCGGTCCAAAAACATGCACGGTAGGTTGATTGGCACCTTGGAAAAATTGTCCCTATTGTGTATATGAATGTGTTTGTGTGTTGTGTGTGTGTGTGTGTGTGTGTGTGTGTGGTGAGTGCGATGGGTTGGCATTCCATCCAGGGTGTATCCTGCCTTAATGCCCATAGACGCCTGAGATAGGCACAGACTCCCCGTGACCCGAGGGAAGATCAGATAAAGTGGTAGAAGATGAATGAATGAATGAATGAATGTTTTCCTCCTGGGTCTTTTATATTGCACATACGTCGAGTGGCTCAGAAACGCCTCTTTTTCCGTCGACTGTAGAGTCGCACTTATTGTCCGTGCCAACATCCCCTTGGTCTTATGAGACGATTGGCAAGCGAACGACAACACTTTGTGTACACTTTCTTGGCGACGGAAAGCTCTAAGCACAGCAGTTTTTGTTGTTGCATTTAACTAGCCTCCTGATCAATACTGAGGACATGAGACCGAAGGTGTGAGGTGTGTGGAATTTGCAAGCTGAGAGGAAGTAACAGTTTAATACACTTTAACATTACAGTCTGGGAGCGATCCATGAGTCCTTCAATGTTTTTTATCAGAGCTTTTATCGGGGATCAGGAAGGAAGGAAGGGAAGGAAGGAAGGAAGGAAAGGAAGGAGGTGAAGGAAGGAAGGAAATGGAAGGAAGGAAGGAATGGAAGGAAGGAAGGAAGGAAGGAAGGAAGGAAGGAAGGAAGGAAGGAAGAAAGGAAGGAAGGGGAAGGAGGAAGGAAAGGACAGGATTTTTTTAAGGAAGGCAAGCTCCAGGGGAAGGAAGGAAGGAAGGAAGGAAGGAAGGAAGGAAGGAAGGAAGGAAGGAAGGAAGGAAGGAAGAAGGAAGGAAGGAAGGAAGGAAGGAAGGAAAGGGAGGGAAGGAAGGAAGGAAGGAGGGAGGGAAGGAAGGAATGGAAGGAAGGAAGGAAGGAAGGAAGGAAGGAAGGAGGAAGGAGGAATCAGGAAGGAAGGAAGGAAGGAACGAAGGAAGGAATAAGGAAGGAAGGAAGGAAGGAAGGAAGGAAGGAAGGAAGGAAGGAAGGAAGGAAGGAAGGAAGGAGGAAGGAAGGAAGGAAGATAGGAGGAAGGAAGGAAGGAAGGAGGAAGGAAAGGAAGGAAGGATAGGAAGGAAGGAAGGGCAGGAATAAGGAATAGGAAGGAAGAAGGAAGGAAGGAAGGAAGGAAGGAGGAATGGAAGGAAGGCAGGAAGGAAGGAAGGAAGGAAGGAAGGAATTAAGGACTTGAGGAAAGGAAGGAAGGAAGGAAGGAAGGAAGGATAGGAAGGATAAGGTAAGGAAGGAAGGAAGGAAGGAAGGAGGATAGGACATAAATAAATACAACATAAATATTTTTGCTATATTGGATTGCTGGATATTGATATTGCCATATTGTACTTATTGTGCTGTAGTGTCGCACGATATATCGGTGATAAAAAGTATCGCGATACCTGGCTTTTAAAAACGATTTATTAGTACCGCTACTTATAAATGACAGCTGTAGTTCCAAGTGTTGGACTATAGGGGCAGTGTGAGCACATTTGTGTACATGCTTAATCCTTTTTTTTTTCCTCTTGGATGCAGGTTAAATTTTGTAAATAATTCATTTATATTTGTTTTTTTTATTTTAAACAGTTCTACTTTGTTCTACAGCATATGGTTATTGATAAATAAAAACAAAAATTAAATTGTGCATATATATAATATATGTAATATGCAATATATATATATATATAGATATATATATATATAGTATATATATATATATATATATATTATTATAATATATATATATATATATATAATAAAAATTTATAATGCATTATAATTAAATTTATATATATAAATACAAATGAAAAATGTTTTCTAGTTTGTTTCTTTTGCTTGCGACTAACAACAATCAATTTGCACCAATCAAATCATTTTGCCTAGTCGGATTGGTACACGTGAGTGATTATTGTGCTTTGGTGTCGCACGATATACCGGTGATAAAAAGGTATCGCGATACCCTGCTTTTAAAAACGATTCATTAGCACCGCTACTGATAAATGATAGCTGTAGTTCCAAGTGTTGGACTATAGGGGCAGTGTGTTCACGTTGTGTGCATGCTTGAATTTCCCCTCTCAGGCGCAGGTTAAATGAATTAAACTTCGTAAAATCAATGAAATCATTTTTCATCATCATCCCTTTGATTTTTACCTCGTTCTACAGCAAACGTCTGTTAATGCATTTTAAAATAATCACTTATAAATAATTCTTATCGAATAGAATTAATATTAAATGTTATTATTTATTTATTTACATAGCGATGTGTGTTTATTTTTCCAAAGTGCAAACGAAGAACAAAACGAAACAAAAAAAATACAGTGTTTCGAGGTTAAAAACGATGTGGAAATACACAAACAAACAAAAATAACGGCGATACAGTACGCTCATAAATAAAGCATTATAAATAGTAAACGATTCTAATAATAAATAATCAATTTCTGTTGTTTATTCATTCCACTACTGTGCTGCGAAGTACTGTTATATATTGTTATATCATGTATAGTGATAACAAAATTGTTGTTATCATTGGACTTACGTTGTGATGTCTGAATACAAACACAACACATTTCCGGGAGTGTGAATCGTGTTCGTAAATACCTTACGGCACCCCCCCCCACCCCCCCCCCCCCCCCCCCCCCCCCACCCCCTCCCCTCTTTTTCCTTTTATTCCAATTTCATTGAATAATTTCATTTGGGGGGGGCACGGTGGCTTTAGTAGGGTTAGCACGTTCGCCTCACACCTCCAGGATCCGGATCCGGGTTCGATTCCCGTCTCGGCCATGTGTGTGTGTGGAGTTTGTGCATGTTCTCCCCGTGCCTCATGTCTCCCCGTGTCTCAGGGGGTTTTTCTCCGGTTTCCGGTTCTCCGGTCCTTCCTCCCCCCTCCTTCCTCCCCTCCTTTCCCCTCCCCCCGGTCCAAAAACATGCACGGTAGGTTGATTGGCACCTTGGAAAATTGCTCCCTAGTGTATGAATGTGTGTGTGAATGTGTGTGTGTGTGTGGGCCCTGCGATGGGTTGGCATTCCATCCAGGGTGTATCCTGCCTTAATGCCCATAGACGTCCTGAGATAGGCACAGACTCCCCGTGACCCGAGGGAAGATCGGATAAAGCGGTAGAAGATGAATGAATGAATAGATGATAGATTCAGATTTTTGAAAATGCAATATGTACTTTATCCATGTTTTGTTTCCTCACTGCTGAACATTACTCACCTCCGATTCTTCTCTTTCTTTTTCTTTTATCTTCCACACAACGCTGATGTATTTCCATTCCTTTTGTAGAAAAATAATTGGATATTTCCTTTCCGGTGGACGATCAATAACCCCCCGGAAAAACTAATCACCGACTAAATTACCGTCAGCATTCCGACTCGTATGTTTTAACTCCTTTCGGAACGGTACAGAGGACGATCGGGCTTTTGAGCAAAAGCCATTAGCAGCATTCATTATTGTGCTGTAAATCATATTGTATTATGTCTCGCTAAAATGCCTGGCAAATGTAAATGACCCTGCACGAGGAAAAGGGAAATCGCTAATAAGAATTGCCGTGACAGTGATCATCCAATGCCCGGTGATAATGCTAAGTGCCTCGAGTGGACGGATAATGCAATGACAATGCGTCTTAATGAACTATGATGCGGGTTTCGTTTAAAAAAAAAACGGCGCTCGGAAGGACGCTTGTGTTCATCCCTAATGAATAAATGATCGTTTTCTATCCACCCGAGTAGTTTGGGAAGACGTTTCCGGAAAAAAAAAAAGATGTGTGTCGTGTGTGTGTGTGTGTGTGTGTGTTTATTTACACACAGATTATTTACACAACATTACACGGCCGCTTTAAAGTCCGCCGTCATTAAAGTCAATGTTGAATAAATAGGCGAGTGGAAATTTGATCGCCGTGATGAATGTGTGGAACGGTCCGGGAATGAAATCCGTTCGGAGCTTTACAAGAAAGTTGTGATCATGGTTAATTAAAGCGTGAGGGGTGCACTAATTAGTCACATCCAATTCCCACCCACAAGATAAATCTCCTTCGCCACACTACAGCCTCGAGCCCGAAGAGGTCAAGAAGGCGAACAAATGCCAAATGCTTACTCTCGCCGACGTGCTGCAAATGAAAACGAATTAAAAAGGTTTCAATCAACATTATATATATATATATATATATATATATATATATATATATATATATATATATATATATATATATATATATATATATATATATATATATATATAACTGAATACTTCAAAAACAAACTGTTTTTAATACTCAATTACTATAACATATGTTATAATAATATACATTTCTCTCAATGAATTTCTTTTCTTGTTAATTTCAATACTGTTTACTGTTTGTTTGAAGTGTAAAATATGGGACGTGGCTCCTTTAAGAATTGTGTTCCGGTTGCTTTTCCATATAAACTGGTGATACGGTGTTTAGGTTATACGGAAGCGCTTTATTGTGTTCGGTAAAAATGCGCTTTATTGCGTAATACGGATTTGGGAATGCGATGCCCTTGCGTAAGGTTCCCATGCGGTGCGGTAATATACGCTAATATAGTGAGGAGATCGTATGTGTTGTGAATGCGCAGCTAGGGGGCGTAATTCGGGGGGGATATTTAGAAAGCGTGAGTGGATGCGCTGAACGTTTCTTTATTTTCGTTTTTTGTTATTCGTTTGTTATTTTTGTTGTTCGGGGTTTCGTTCATTCGCCGAGACGACGCAGAGTGAAGGAGCGGATCTCTCCTATATACATATATATATATATAAATTCCTGTTTGGAGTCTACTGTAGTCTTGATCTTGATCTTCACACGAAAACGTTTCACTGAAGCACACAATATTTTCCCCTTTAAATAAAGTCCTTGGCAAATGTTTCATCTCCGAGCTTTGCCATTTTCTTCACACACTGCAAGTACAAATATTTTAAACGAGATTTTGGTTCTGGTTCTGCTCTTTGTATGACCTCACGCTGTGCCAGCGGGGCGAGAGGAATATGACAGCGTTACGCCGTTCAGTGTTTTCACATACCTGCTAGTTTGCATTCTTGCTAATGAATCCACTTGGTAAGAGTTTCTCTGCAGTCAGGTACTTCAGTAGACGAGGGGTTTGTGTAGGAGTGTAATCGTTTTTTTCTGCGAGGCACAGAACTCTGAAGATATGCGATATGTATACAACGCACCATTTATTTATTTATTTATTATTTTATGTATATTTATTTATTTATTTATTTATTATTTGGGCACCTATTAAAATAAACAAGATTTTGGATCTTTTCGTGGTAGTAATAATAAGAAAAAAAGAAGTTAAATACAAAGAAGAAAATGTAAAGGAAGAAGAGAGGGATATTCATTCATTCATTCATCTTCTACCGCTTTATAAAATCCGATCTTCCCTCGGGTCACGGGGAGTCTGTGTCCTATCTCAGGCGTCTATGGGCATTAAGGCAGGATACACCCTGGATGGAATGCCAACCCATCGCAGGACACACACACACACACACACACATTCATACACTAGGGACAATTTTCCAAGGTGCCAATCAACCTACCGTGCATATTTTTTGGACCGGGGGAGGAAACCGGAGAACCCGGAGAAAAACCCCCTGAGGCACGGGGAGAACATGCACAAACTCCACACACACATAGGCCGAGACGGGAATCGAACCCGGACCCTGGCGGTGTGAGGCGAACGTGCTAACCACAAAAGCCACCGTGCCCAGAGAGGGATATATATATATATATATATATATATATATATATATATATATATATATATATATATATATAGATGTATATTTGTTTTTTTTTTTCCTATTTTCGAGAAAAGTTGATTGAGGGTGGAAAGGATTATATTGGAAAAGTTTTATTCCTTTTTATTTGTTTCGTTTGATTGTTTTTTTCCCCTTGTTTGTTTATTTGTTCCGTATCAAATATGACAGAATTGACGCGAGAGGAAATGTATATTTCATCATATTAAGGCAGACAAAAATAAGAGTATTAAAAAAAAAAGGTAAAAGTGAATAATTCAATTCATAAAGATCAATTAAGTGAAAAATTGAAAGTCATGCATGGTAAATATGACATAGCAGCACTAATGCATGCAGCTTGTGTAGGTATCATAAAAAAAGGTTGCGTTAAGGATGTAGAAATAATAATAATAAATAATAATAGTAATAATAAAAGAAAGAAAAAGTGCCAGTAAAATCAGTCCTGTTAGATTGCGTATGTTTAATAGACTTCTGCATAAACAAACTTGTTAGCATTAAAATAGAGCAATTATTCACATTACATCAGTTTTGTTTACAAGTTTACATTTTATTCATATTAACCTCAGCAGTTTTTATGAGTTGGTTATAAATTGCATTACACCTGGGAAATTGAATAAAGTTTTTGGAAAACAATTTTAAGTAGAATATGAAGTTTTTTTTTTTTTGCATCCAACTATCTTTGACCTCGTACAAGTTAGGGTTACAGAATAACTAACCTTTAACAAATAACAAATTATTAAGCAATGTGATTGTGTGTAAATATACACCATTGTGTTGCTTAAGGGCCAAAGGGTAAACAATACAGCAATAAATAAATAATTGTTTACCAATGTTCATATATGTGTGTGTTTATGTGTGTATGTATGTATGTATGTATGTGTGTGTATGTATATATATATATATATATATGTGTATATATATATGTATATATATATATATATATTCATCTTCTTCTATCGCTATATCCGATCTTCCCTCGGGTCACGACATTTATTTTGTTTTTTGTTTACAAATGTTCATATGTTTATTGTTGTATTATTTACCCTTTAGCCCTTAAGCAACACACTGGTGTTTATATAGTATATATATATATATATATATATATATATATATATATATATATATATAGATATATATATATATATATATATATATATATATATATATATATATATATATAATCGCCCTGGATGGAATGCCAAGCCATCACAGGACACACACAAACACACAACACACCCCCACACACACACACACACACCTCATTCATACACTAGGGACAATTTTCCAAGGTGCCAATCAACCTACCGTGCATGTTTTTGGACCGGGGGAGGAAACCGGAGAACCCGGAGAAAAACCCCCTGAGGCACGGGGAGAACATGCACAAACTCCACACACACATGTCCGAGACGGGAATCGAACCCGGACCCTGGTGGTGTGAGGCGTACGTGCTTATATATATATATATATATATATATATATATATATATATATATATATATATATATATATATATATATATATATATATATATATATATATATATATATATATATATATATATATATATATACATACTTCCATACTATAATTCTACAAATTTTGCAGCCATTATTAAATTTATTTATCCTATCGGTTGTAAATTATTCGTATGGTGTGTAGGCTGGGCGGGGCCTTGTCATGGGAGGGCGGAGCCATAAAGCAGTGACAATAGGAGTCTCGTTCAGAGCAATAAAAAGCCAAACACTGCAAATGAATTGCATTTTATGGCCATTTTGACTTTGAAAAACAGAACATGTGCTTGTCTTCCTGAGCTATTGCGTAATATATTTTATATCACAGTCCTTTAGCATGTGTTGTTGTAAACAAATGACATTATATCACAAATGTACAGTAGCATGTTTTAGATCTCGTTACAGCCGTGTTTAAATACGTCCACCACTTCCACGGCTCGAAGCCAAATTCCCATCCCAGTTTTTACACGTTTAATAAACTTCACTGCAGCCTGTAATTCCTTTTGACTTGTCTAATTTTAACAGGAGGATTTATTAGTAGTCACAACACATACGCGTAACACGTTTGATCCTTCGGCGAGCTTAATGACATATGGCAGCCTTTCCACGGGAAAGCCAAACACGAAGGGACTTTATTCGCCATCACCTCCAGCAGTTAGCCACTGTAATTATCCTACTGATGTTTCTAGATTGGACGCGTCACTTTAAACCCCTGCACCCGCAGCGAGTTTACCTCTTCATTACCCTCTGCCTGATGTGAGAACAGCTGTTTGAGAAGGAGGAATGGAAAAGATGTTCTGGTTGTATTTACAAGGAAGGCAGTCCGAGGAAACGTTGGGGAAATGGGCGTGAAAAGCCATGTGTGCCTGATGCATGACTGAAATAAACAAACAAACCAATAAAAGAATAGAATATTTTTGTATCAATAATAATAATAATAATAATCCGATGGAAGATCGGATAAAGCGGTAGAAGATGAATGAATGAATGAATGAATGAATAATAATCAAAATTACAAAGTGAAGAAATGAGATTGTGTGTCCATAAACAGAAATTTTGCTCATTGTTGTTGTTATAAATAATGTAAAGAAAAATGTACAGTTGCAATCAGTAACTTCATATTAAATAATATAATAATAAGAAGGTGGTGTAGTGTTTAGCACGTTTGCCTCACACCTCCCCGGGTTCGATTCCCGTCTCGGCCATGTGTGTGTGGAGTTTGCATGTTCTCCCCGTGCCTCAGGGGGTTTTTCTCCGGGTTCTCCGGTTTCCTCCCCCGGTCCAAAAACATGCACGGTAGGTTGATTGGCACCTTGGAAAATTGTCCCTAGTGTATGAATGTGTGTGTGTGTGTGTGTGTGTGTGTGTGTGTCTGTGTGTGTGTGTGTGTGTGTGGTGTGTGTGTGTGTGTGCCCTGCGATGGGTTGGCATTCCATCCAGGGTGTATCCTGCCTTAATGCCCATAGACTCCTGAGATAGACACAGA
>JACRUU010000004.1:6660096-6670096 GCA_030449085.1 Kryptopterus vitreolus
AAAATCTGCGAAACTCGGATACAGGGTCATGTGACACGTCTAAACGTTCGGCACGTCGATGGGAGTCGGACGCTGCATAATTTGATGTCGTGTGCATCACTGGCCCCGCCCCCTCCCGAAAAAACATCCAAAAACGGGCGTTTTTGGTGTCTAAACACTCGTCTCTCCGAATAAAGTCTCTCACTTTCATCCATTGTGTATTTTTCTTTTTCTTCTTGTCATTTTCTTGTCTTTTAATCCGTTACAGTTACTGACAACGTTTAACTAAATTACATTTACTTTTGAAAATGTTAAACATTACAAATCCCAGAGGCCCCCAGCCTAACCACGCCCACCCAAAGCACAACCACGCCCATCCCCGCCTAACCACGCCCACCCCAACCCGTCAACAATTTGATTCGGATGCAGCTCACTTCCGAAAAATATAACCTTTTTTTTTTCGCGGGATTGACCTTTTTTCCCGCTAGAATGTTCAATTCAGTAAGCGCCACCTAGTGGACAAATGAAAGTCATTAAATGTAATCAGTTACTTTACTTTCATATAAAAGTCATTGAAAAGTTGCACTATTTATTAAATTTTTAATAGAGTCCCTCGAATCTATTACATTTCCAAAATAACCTTCCGACAATTATTTCACCCCACTTCCTGATTGGTTCTACAAACAAAGATTAACATGAGCAGGTTTTATTTATGTTAATATTCGCTATCGACATAATATGCACTATTTCGTACTTATTGCCATTTCCTGATTGGCTACAAACTCCATTTATTAAATAATTTATTATTATTTAATTTATTTTATTTATTTATTTATTTATTTATTTGTTCACTTATTTATTTATTTATTTTTCATTCCATTCCATTTATTAAACATGATTATTATTATTATTATTATTATTATATTATTATTATTATTATTATTATTATTATATTATTATTATTATTATTATTATTATTATTATATTATTAATATATTCTAGCTTGTTTTTCTTTTTTTTTTTGGCAGCTGGGGTCAGCCATAATACAGCGCCCTCTGGAGGACACAGAGGGTTTAAGTGTCTTATATGCACTATAACGATCATAATAACTAGCAGGATTCAAAAAATCTGCATGGACAGGAAAATTTTCCGCCAGTGGACAAAAAGGGCGTCGGCTAAAATGCCGTAAATATAAACGAGTAGTAGCGCCGCGTTCCTCCCTGATCGTATCGCAATACTCTAGAATGCCTACTTGTTATAAAACCTATTATAATCTTTAATGACTCCTCGTAGGTTCTTCTCACCAGGCCAAAACGTCCCTAAATAATTCTTTACGCAAGGTCGTAAAATCACAATACATTGCTTCCCCTCAGTACTGTACAGTAATGTTTCTGGTCCTGGTGAACATCTTGTCCTGCATATTTATATATATATATCTATATATATCTATATCTATATATATATATATATATATATATATATATATATATATTATATATATATATCTATATATTATATATATATATATAGATTTTTTTTTTTTTTTTTTTTTTTTTTTTCCTCCCGCCGACTCGCACTGAAGAAGGACTGTTAAACAGGCGATTATGTGAGTCCGGTATAGGGGAAATTGTATGGAGCAAGGTAAGGAAAAATGCGACATAAAGAATAGAAACAATTAGCGGTTTAAACGTAGCCCGCGGCAAAACGTCAGAGCTGGCAAGACCACAATGTTACACCTCGGCTCGTCTCGCGGAATTCTTCATCCCCGGCAGCGCGAAGCGTCCTAGCGAGACTCCCGGGGGAGGTATTTTGTAGCATAACAACAACTGATGGGTCTGTAGATTACTTTTATTTATTTATTTATTTATTTATTTATTTTAGGTTTTAATGAAGGTCGGATTTCCCGATACTGACTTTTGACCCATTTTTATTTTTTATTTTCATTCCTGCTATTGATTATTATCATTATAGTGCACATAATGTGATTTATACAGTACTTATATGATTTTAAAAATACTAGCCTTCAAAAATTCTCAAAGCTGATTGGTCAGAAGGTAATCGTTTCTATCGTCGCGCGTGACTCAACTAAATGCTAAAATGATTCGTGAGAAATAAGTGGCGGGAAAAAATGTAGATTAAAAAATAGATTAAAAAAATATCTATCTATCTTAATGAGTAAATAAATCTATGTTTAGTAGTGTTCATAAAAAATAAATAAATAAAATAATGTAAAAAAACAAACATCAGGAGGAGAATAATAGTGTCAGGGGCAGGGGATGTCTATCTATCTATCTGTCTGTCTGTCTGGCTGCCTGTCTGTCTGTCTATCTATCTATCTATCTATCTATCTATCTATCTATCTATCTATCTATCTATCTTAATGAGTAAATAAATCTATGTTTAGAAGTGTTCATAAAAAAAAAAATAAATAATGTAAAAAAACAAACATCAGGAGGAGAATAATAGCGTCAGGGGCAGGGGATATCTATCTATCTATCTATCTCTCTGTCTGTCTGTCTGTCTGTCTGTCTATCTATCTATCTTAATGAGTAAATAAATCTATGTTTAGTAGTGTTCATAAAAAAAATAAATAAATAATGTAAAAAAACAAACATCAGGAGGAGAATAATAGCGTCAGGGGCAGGGGATATCTATCTATCTATCTATCTATCTGTCTGTCTGTCTGTCTGTCTGTCTGTCTGTCTATCTATCTATCTTAATGAGTAAATAAATCGATGTTTAGTAGTGTTCATAAAAAAATAAATAAATAAAATAATGTAAAAAAACAAACATCAGGAGGAGAATAATAGCGTCAGGGGCAGGGGATATCTATCTATCTATCTGTATCTATCTGTCTATCTGTCTGTCTGTCTGTCTGTCTGTCTGTCTATCTATCTATCTATCTATCTATCTATCTTAATGAGTAAATAAATCTATGTTTAGTAGTGTTCATAAAAAAAATCAAATAAATAATGTAAAAAAACAAACATCAGGAGGAGAATAATAGCGTCAGGGGCAGGGGATATCTATCTATCTATCTATCTATCTATCTATCTATCTATCTGTCTGTCTGTCTGTCTGTCTATCTATCTATCTATCTATCTATCTATCTTAATGAGTAAATAAATCTATGTTTAGTAGTGTTCATAAAAAAATAAAATAAATAATGTAAAAAAACAAACATCAGGAGGAAAATAATAGCGTCTCGGAAATAAGTATCGACTGCTCTATTTAAATAAATATCTAATTAGTAATTGCTGGGTCGCAACAACAACCATGTTGTTTACTGATAAATAAATAATCAATTGGCTTTGATTGTTTAACCATGAATTGTTTAACAACATACTCAAAACCAAAGTGTTTGATTTCGTATTTATTGGCTGATTGGCTACAAACTCCATTTATTAAATAATTTATTATTATTTATTTATTTATTTATTTTTTCATTCCATTCCATTTATTAAACATGACTATTATTATTATTATTATTATTATTATTATTATTATTATTATTATTATTATTAATTATTATTATTATTATAATAATAATAATAATAATAATATATTCTAGCTTGTTTTTCTTTTTTTTTGGCAGCTGGGGTCAGCCATAATACAGCGCCCTCTGCAGGACAGAGGGTTAAGTGTCTTGCTCAAGGACCCAGATGTGCCAGCTCAGCGACACCAGGGCTCGAACCCCCCCCCAAAAACCCAAGCACCCTCCTTTTTACACCTGTTTTTTTTTTTTTTTTTTTTTTTTTTTATCGCACGTGTTCCTCGTTACACTGAAAACACACATTACGGACTCAAGCAGCAACTTTATTTATTTTTTCCCCCTCGATGGCAAGTTTTCCTTTATTTGCTCGGCTAGGAACCGTTTACAAAAAGCAAGATGATCCCTAACGCAAATGCACAGGATCTGCAGAAGATAACTCCCTCCATTATTTCACAAGCACTTCTTTTCTTTCAGTCCTGGCAGAGTTTATTTATTTATTTATTTATTTATTTTCCTGGGATTCTGCCTTTGCATTGACGGGGGAAGGAGCGTGCATCCTCACTACGGCGTGCTGTCTTCAGCTCTTAACCTCTTTGAAATCAGATGAAAAAAAGAAACTATTTGCATATTTCCCATCGAAAAAAATAAAACCTTGTTCCTGCTTCATTGGCAAAGTAGAAGGTGAGAGATTTTCTCAGTGGTTGTGGATGGACAGAATAGAGGAAGGGGGGGGACAAAGCTGGTGAGTGTTTCTGTTTCCCCGAGTTTGCGTGTCGACGCAACACAAATGTCAAAATGAACGGAATGAAAGGTTTTTAATTAGAGCGGAGGGGAGAGCGAGCGTCTCCGAACCCGTGGCACATGTTAGGGTTTGGATTTGACTGGGACACTTCGCTTGCTCGCTCTCTCGCTCTTGCTGTCCCTGCAAACGCCAGCCTTCTGTGTGACACGGGCTGCTCGCGGCCTCTCTAGCAAAATGCTTCATTACCCATATTGTATCACCTTTCATTATCATTCTCAACCCCTCTCCACTCCAACCCCCCCTTCCCCACACGGGTTCTTTTGGCAGGCGACGCTCTCACCGTGTGCCCACGTGAGCCTGGCATCCCGCAGGTCCGTGTACCAGGGGCTAATTGGTTCATTCAGCTCTTCCAATCGTACCCTGATTAGCTATATGTCGTTCGGACCGAAGGGGGGGGAGGGGGGGGGTTTGTGTGGGATTGGGGGTGGGGGTGGTCAGGTCTCCAGGGTTTTCAATACAATTTCCACTTTTTACCTTTTGTCCATAAATTTCATTGTTCCAATAAGGAAAGGCTATTTTAATTAATATGCCGATCAAACACTTTGTCAGGGGCAGGGGATATCTATCTATCTATCTATCTATCTATCTATCTATCTATCTATCTATCTCTATCTATCGATCTATCTATCTATCTATCTATCTATCTATCTATCTATCTATCTATCTATCTATCTATCTATCTATCTATCTATCTATCTATCTATCTATCTATCTATCTATCTATCTATCTATCTATCTATCTATCTATCTATCTATCTATATCTATTACTATCTATCTATCTATCTATCTATCTATCTATCTATCTATCTATCTATCTATCTATCTATCTATCTATCTATCTATCTATCTATCTATCTATCTATATCTATCTATCTATCTATCTATCTATCTATCTATCTATCACATCCATCCATCCATCCATATGTCTATCCATCTATATGTCTATCTATCTATCTATCTATCTATCTATCTATCTATCTATCTATCTATCTATCTATCTATCTATCTATCTATCTATCTATCTATCAGGGGCACGGTGGTTTAGTGGTTAGCACGTTTGCCTCACACCACCAGGGTCCGGGTTTCGATTCCCGTCTCGGCCATGTGTGTGTGTGGAGTTTGTGCATGTTCTCCCCCGTGTCCTCAGGGGGTTTTTCTCCGGGTTCTCCGGTTTCCTCCCCCGGTCCAAAAACATGCACGGTAGGTTGATTGGCACCTTGGAAAATTGTCCCTAGTGTATGAATGTGTGTGTGAATGTTGTGTGTGTGTGTGTCCTGTGATGGGTTGGCATTCCATCCAGGGTGTATCCTGCCTTAATGCCCATAGACGCCTGAGATAGACACAGACTCCCCGTGACCCGAGGGAAGATCGGATAAAGCGGTATAGCGATTCTGTATCTCAGTGTTCGACTACTAACCAATATTGACAATAAGAATCAAACTCACACGCTGCCAAACACCATTCACACCACAGGGGCTTGTTTTCCGCTAGTTTCCTCCCAGTGACCTCTTTATAGATCGCGGACTCGATGCGATTACGGAATATTAACTCTTATGCACTTCTAATAATGCGACCATTATAATAAGTGACCATTTCCTGTTCGAAAATATTAACAACAAACAGTCCTCAGGCCGCTGTTTCGCGTGCCGAAAATACAATGTCTTCTTTGTTTTAAGCCCCTTGTTGCGAGGCACCACCCCGTTCAAATCGCTGTTTTTTATTTATTATTATTGTTATTTATTTATTTTTAGAATTGATCTCCTGATGAGCTCGGGAGCCGTAGGAACGAGGGCAACAAAAGCCTCAAGCTGAGCCACGAAAACAAAAAAATGATAAGGAGCGATGCAGCGTGAGTGCACGATCGCTGTTTCACAGTGGGGCGAGATCTCTGATACCATACAGGCTGCTGACAAACAATGACCCCGGATCCGCGTCGGAATTTCAAATCGCTTGTGTTTGGAGCGGCTGAATCGCGTTCCTGCTTCTCGGCGTCCTTTTGCGTCTAAAAGAAGAAAGATAGCGATGTGTGGGGAATGAGTGTTTAATAAGAACCCAAATTATAGGGTCTTGAAGCGGTGGTACGTGGAAAAGATTTATTTACACATTACAGCACAGTGAGATTGTATCTTTGCATATCCCGGCTTGTTTTGGGAGCTGGGGTCAAAATGTATAGCGCCCCCTGGAGCACATAGTTATGCTCAAGGACATGTCGTTTTTTGGGAGGAATCTCCGAAACGTGGAAACAGTTTATTAAACAATAACCTTTTTTCGTTCTTGAACGGGTGATTATTTAATTTGTTGTAAAGTCTCATCGTTCACAGTGTGTGTTACTGTACTTTAATTTTTTCAAATCGACTGTTGTGGAAAGCTTACTTCTGTTATAGATTATTTATTTATCTATCTCTTTATTTATTTATTTATTGAAGTCCTCGCTTAATTATTGAAGTGCAGAATGCGATCTTATAGAGATCTCATACTTTCAAGGGCATTCTGTTAACTAGGCACTGCGAAGACGCTTTAAATCAAATCGACATTTGCATCGACATCCAATCATGTGTGTGTGTGTGTGTTTGTGTATATATATATATATATATATATATATATTTATATATATATTATATATTATATATATAAGAGGCACGGTGGCTTTAGTGGTTAGCACGTTCGCCTCACACCGCCAGGGTCCGGGTTCGATTCCCGTCTCGGCCATGTGTGTGTGGAGTTTGCATGTTCTCCCCGTGTCTCAGGGGGTTTTTCTCTGGGTTCTCCGGTTTCCCCCCGGTCCAAAAAACATGCACGGTAGGTTGATTGGCACCTTGGAAAATTGTCCCTAGTGTATGAATGTGTGTGTGTGTGTGTGTGTGTGTGTGTGTGTGTGTGTGTGTGTGGTCGGTCCGGTGATGGGTTGGCATTCCATCCAGGGTGTATCCTGCCTTAATGCCCATAGACACGACTGAGATAGACACAGACTCCCCGTGACCCGAGGGAAGATCGGATATATAGCGATATATATATATATATATATATATATATATATATATATATATATATATATATATATATATATATATATATAATATAATATATATATATATGGTTAGGTATATAGTTTTTTCGTGCAGGCTGTCAGTCAGTACCTCGTATTCGGAAAAAAAAAAAAAACTGCAGCACAGTAGCAAAGTCATTTACTGATGCAGGGTAATGGTGCGATCAGTGTTTAATTTCCTTTCGAAGGTGTTAAATTGGGTCGACGTCGGAGCTTTATAGCTGGCCGCGCGAGATCGTCCACTCAAGTATGTAACCTTCGGGGTTCCATTTTGAAGTAAAAAGGAAGAAAAGAAATGTCTTTATTGACAACAAGCACGAAAACCTTATAGCGCTAATAGAAAAATCCTTGAATGAATGACCTCATAAACGCTAACTGGAGTCGGGTGTTATAATACATAAGGAAATGACTGAATTGGAGCTACTTTGTCTGATAAAAACTTTTGCTCAGCATAAGATGAATATGTGAGACATACCTTGTGAAAAAAAAGAGCTTTGAGAGCATCAGTGATTAAGAATGAATGATTCTTAAGGGTTATAAAGGGGTTTCAAAGACTATCGAAATTCCTTTGTTTTTGTTTGTTTTTTTTGGCCCAGACCGAACCGTTTATCCAATATTAGACAATCTCAAAAGAGGCCTCAAAGTAATTTTACTTTATATATATATATATATATATATAGATAGTATATATTATATATATATATATATATATATATAAAACCCCAATATAATATCTACATCTATCTAATCTTAATTTTGGACTCATGGATTAGCGATTTCTAGCTTTGATGTTAGCTTGTTTTGTTTTGTTGTTGCCGCCCAGGATCTCGAAAGAGACCTCAAAGTAAATGTACTTTCATATATCTGCCTTCTGCGGGCGCACGGTGGCTTAGTGGTTAGCACATTCGCCTCACACCGCCAGGATCCGGGTTCGATTCCCGTCTCGGCTATGTGTGTGTGGAGTTTGCATGTTCTCCCCGTGCCTCAGGAGGTTTTTCTCCGGGTTCTCCGGTTTCCTCCCGGTCCAAAAACAATGCACGGTAGGTTGATTGGCACCTTGGAAAATTGTCCCTAGTGTATGAATGTGTGTGTGTGAATGTGAGTGTGTGTGCCCTGCGATGGGTTGGTTGGCATTCCATCCAGGGTGTATCCTGCCTTAATGCCCATAGATGCCTGAGATAGGCACAGGCTCCCCGTGACCCGAGAAGATCGGATAAAGCGGTAGAAGATGAATGAATGAATGAATATCTGCCTTCTGTGAAGGAAAATAATCCATATAATATCTGCATGTATCTATTCTCTGCATTTTGGACTCATGGATTAGCGATGGCTATCTCTGATGCTAGCAGAGCGGATATAGTTTGCTTCTAAGCACCTATAAGTTAGAGCAATGTTATACAATAGTATGAGATTGAATGTTTTGTATATACCTGTATATTCAAATCTGAACATTTATCCGAAGTTATCTGGTTTCTTTCCACTTCGTTAAAAAAAAAAAAAAAAACAATGCTAATTAGTTGGCCGGCTAAGATCAGTCGCTGTATATTTACATTTACATTTGCGGTATTTAGCAGACGCCCTTGTCCAGGGCGACGTACACGAAGTGCTTTAGGTCTCGCTCTAAGGATAAGATTTAGTCAAGAAGGGTAAATACAAACTTAAGCACACGAGGATAGACAGATGCCTTTTTTTTAGGGATTTCTGAACAGAGGGAGATAAAAGAGAATAAAAGGAATGTTAGGATGGGTGTTGTTGGAAGACCTAGGTCTTCAATCGACGTTTGAATGTAGACAGTGTCTCCGTTGTTCGGACATCCAGTGGAAGTTCGTTCCACCGCATCGGTGCCAGAACAGAGAAGAGCCTTGAGCTGGTCTTACCTTTTACCCTGAGAGACGGTGGAACCAGACGAGCAGTGCTGGACGCTCTCAGGCAGCGAGGTGCAGTACGGGAGGTGATGAGTACGCACCTGGATGGACTGGGATCCCATTTATACTGTATTCTCACCCAGTATCCCTACAGCATTACTGAAACGACCTCTATATTCATTTCTCTGGTCTGTCAACACCATCGTCACGTCCTGGGAGAACAAGGTGAACCGTTTCACTTTGGATGGAATTTTATTTTAGCGAAAAAAATGGAGGGAAGAAAAATGCTCTTCTTTTCTTCCTGTGTACTGTTCGCTCGAATACAGTATTTTTCCGACACCGTTTGACTGATCATTAATGGAAGTCTGACGTTCGGAAGTCCTCTTGTGTGCACAGAATCGTCAGACTGGATGTTATAATGATGATGTCTTGAATGTAGAGTGACTGCGATTCATTATGTATGCAATAAGCAGGTGCTAAGGGTTCCCAAAAGAATGGCAGCTGAGGATTTGGACACTCTTAATAGGCTCTCTGAGGCCTCTGAAGTTAAGGGGAACATTTCAATGCTTTTTTTTTTTTTTTTTTTTTCGCTTGTTTTTCATCCCTTTGGTAAAGCGCAGATTTATTTAATTTGTGATTATTTGATTAGGCACCATTTCTTAATGCTTTTTATTTTTAAATGCTTTGTTTGTTTTTTTTAAGTTTATAAGGAAAAGAATTGATTTTCTGGAATATTCCCCAGAGCTGGTCATGAAAAAAAAAAGGAAAAGAAAAAAAAAAGTAGACTCCTGGATAAAAAAAATAAAAAAATCAG
>JACRUU010000004.1:6675096-6682596 GCA_030449085.1 Kryptopterus vitreolus
TCTTTTTGGACTTTTTCTTTATTACTGGTGTTTCGATAACAGGTACCTGTTATCTTCGTCGAGTTCCTTCTCTTTTCTCCAGGGTTTCCTGGTTTCCTCCGACATTGCAAAAAAAAAAAAAAGGTACCAGTTATTTCCAGAGGTCTTTTTTTTTGCCGGAAAAAAACAAAAAATTGTTATTTCCAGTGTGTTTTTTCCAGCTCGGTGAATAACAATGGAATACAATGCATGCATAGCTAGCATGCCTAGTGCCAATATCTGTTTATATAATTAAGTTATATCCCAAAAAAAACCTACGTATTATATTTACTATGTCACTAAGCATCAAATTAGATTGTATTCCGCCAGATGTTATAATTGCACAATTAATGCCTCGAAAATAATCTGGCAAATATACATCAAATGTGCATTGGAGGAATACATATGTTAAAATGTCTACAAGGGGTTAAAGCGTCCCCGAGCGATTGTTTCTAAAGTTATCATCTCTCACCAGAGAGGGCGCCACTCGCTTAACGTCATGTCAACTTCATTCATTCATTCATTCATTCATCTTCTACCGCTTTATCCTGATGTTACCTTGGTCGTCCCTCGGGTCGGGGAGGTCGGGGAGTCTGTGACTATCTCAGGCGTCTATTGGGGTTAAGGCAGGATACACCCTGGATGGAATGCCAATCCATCACAGGACACACACACACACACACACACACACACACACACACACACACACACACACACACACACATATTTACACTAGGGACAATTTCCCAAGGTGCCAATCAACCTACCGTGCATGTTTTTTGGACCGGGGGAGGAAACCGGAGAACTCGGGAGAAAAAAAAGTGTAGAAGACTTTTTGGACTTTTTCTTTATTACGACTTTTTTGGACTTGTTTCATTATTGGTGTTTCAGCTTCGGAACGTTTAAACTTTTTAATCTCTTCATAACTTTTTTTACCCATTATTGTAATTGTAACCCCCCCCCCCCCCCCTCATAGAATCATGTGACAGCGATGTCTTCCTTAATTATTTTATTTCTTCTAATTCTTTTTTTTTTTTTTTTTTTTTTTTTTTTTTTACTTTAAATCAATTTTAATGTGTAATGAATGATCTTAAATTTTGGCCTCCATGGAGTTATACAGCAAATGTCCTTGCTATCTATGATAATGTACGTTATGGGACAAGCCCTGCATTGACAATGGGGATTTTCTTTCCCAAAGGAGAGAGAGTTTGGACGGGTTTCTGACAAGGACTTGAACTGAATCCATCATTTAAATGCATTTAAAGTTTATAAAAAAAATGGGGCTTTTAATTAAACTCTTAAATTATAAAATTATTCAGAATATATATATATATATATATATATATATATATATATGGGAAAAAAATGTACGTACATGCAATTTATTGCCGTTCGTCAAGTAAGTAAGTTATTCATTCATTCATTCATTCATTCATCTTCTACCGTCTTTATCCGATCTTCCCTCGGGTCACGGGGAGTCACGGGAAGTGTGTCTGTATCTATCTCAGGCGTCTATGGGCATTAAGGCAGGATACACCCCTGGATGGAATGCCAACCCATCACACACACACACACACATTCATACACTAGGGACAAGTACCTGTGCCAATCACACTCTACACAGTGGGGCAAACAATCAAGGGCCAACCGCATTGCAAAAGGGACCGGTGGGCAATTCAAGGCTACCGTGCATGTTTTTGGACCGGGGGGGAGGAAGGAGGAAACCGGAGCGGAAAGAGGAACCGGAGGGAGAAAAAACCTCCTGAGGCACGGGGAGAACATGCACAAACTCCACACACACACATGGCCGAGACGGGAATCGAACCCGAACCCGGACCCTGGAGGTGGAGTGTGTGAGGCAAAAATGTTCTAACCACTACTAAGTACAAAACTTTTCGAGCAAAAACAGGAGGTGTGAGTGACGCAATGGTTAAGACCCTGGACCAGAAGGCTATAGGTTCAAATCCCACCACCAATTATCCACTAGTGTGGCCTTTGAGCAAGGCCCTTAACCTCCTTGGAAGTCGCTCAGGGTTGCCGGGTTCACCACTGTCCCTTCTTTGGACCATTTTAATACAGTAGATACTGCCCCCTACAGACCGGTGGGCAATACCATACATATCCATATATTCGGAGATGCACAGACGCAGTCGTCTGTATTCCTTTTTTTTTTCTTCCTCCTCTTCTTCTTCTATTATTATTATCATTACAAGAGCTAGATAATTATAAAATAATAAGCACTAATATATAAAAAGGGCTTAGCCACCTAGAAGAAGAACTCGCTCCTGTCACCAGCTACAACTTCTCCCCGACCCTCGGCACTTAATTATCGTTCCGTAAACGACAGCTTCCTCGCTTCCTTTGTCCAATCACAAGAAAGCTTATAAGTAACAAAGGCGACGCGACTTTGCTTTAAAAAGGGAAAACTCAAAGACATCTAGTTAATTCCGTTTAATTGACATCTCTGCAATTCCTTTACATTAAAGAATCTGGCCACATGGTAATTAATTAGAGGATGCATATATAACAGCGAATGAAAGTGTATTTATTGGGTCAGGCTGTAATGAAAAAAAAAAAAAAAAAAAAAAAAAAAAAAGAAAGGATTCCGGTTCCTGCTGAGAAGAGCAATATTTCCATTATTGTTTGACTCGAGCCCCAGGGACTTGGGATACAGTAATAGTGTTCACACCTCGCATTTTCAAGACACAATAACATTATGACAGCAGAATATGTTCCTTGTCCAATTTTTTTTCCCTTCTTCATTATATGTAAAAACCTGCGAACAAACAATAAAACAAACAAACAAACAAAAAAAAACAAATACAAGGAACATAAGGACATGCAGTATTGATTATTGACTATCAGGATGCTGTATGCTGAATAATACATTGATGTAGGACGGCACATTGGCACAGTAGCTCCAGGGTTTGCACGCTGTACCTGTTATCTTCGTCGAGTTCCTTCTCTTTTCTCCAGGGTTTCCTGGTTTCCTCCGACATTGAAAAAAAAAAAAAAAGGTACCAGTTATTTCCAGAGGTCTTTTTTTTGCGGGATTGTGTGTGCTCGGTGAATAACAATGGAATACTGCATGCGCTAGTGCCGGAATATCTGTTTATATAATTAAGTTATATCCCAAAAAAAACCCTATGTATTATATTTACTATGTCACTAAGCATCAAATTAGATTGTATTCCGCCAGATGCTATAATTGCACAATTAATGCCTCGAATATAATCTGGCAAATATACATCAAATGTGCATTGGAAGAATACATATGTTAAAATGTCTACAAGGGGTTAAAGCGTCCCAGAGCGATTGTTTCTAAAGTTATCATCTCTCACCAGAGAGGGCGCCACTCGCTTAACGTCATGTCAATTTCATTCATTCATTCATTCATCTTCTACCGCTTTATATGATCTTCCCTCGGGTCACGGGGAGTCTGTGACTATCTCAGGCGTCTATGGGGGTTAAGGCAGGATACATTAAGGCAGGAGAAGGATACACCCTGGATGGAATGCCAACCCATCACAGGACACACACACACACACACACACACACACACACAAATTCATACACTTTTCCACACTAGGGACAATTTTCCAAGGTGCCAATCAACCTACCGTGCATGTTTTTTTTTGGACCGGGGGGGAAACCGGAAACCCGGAGAACCCGGAAAGAGAAAAGAGAGAAAAACCCCCGGAGACCGGGACACGGGGAGAACATGCACAAACTCCACACACACATGGCCGAGACGGGAATCGAACCCGGACCCTGGCGGTGTGAGACAAACTAAGCCACCATGCCTCCCCACGTCAATTTCAATTAATAATAATAATTAGCAGTGTTGGGGAGGAACGAGTTACGTAATTTAATTACGATTACATTCGTTACAATTAAATTCATTACAGTTCGTTACAGTTACCGAGAAAGAAAAAAAAAACGATAAAACGTGCAATTAAATTACTTATAGAAATGTTAAATATTACAAATAGGGTTCCATCTGAACAATTTCGTGTCAAATCGATGCTTTCGGCGACGGCATGACTTTCAACTGAAAGGGGACTTTTTGAATGATGACAATCTGCCGCAGTTTCATTTCGGAAAATGTATCCGATGTCAGACTCTGGACCTGAACTGTGGGGGCCACTAGGGGTCACCACTGGGCCCTTTGCCCCCTATGCAAGCCTCACAAGGGCTTCCCCGTCCCCGATCCCGAGCTTCGCCGAGGGCGCCACAGGGGGGCACCGCTCCGTGCCCGAGCCTCACAAGGGCTTCCCCGATCCCGAGCTTCGCCGAGAGCGCCATAGGTGACAAAGGTATCCCAGTGGCGACCCCTAGTGGTCCCCACAGTCCAGGTCCAGAGTCTGACAACCGATTATTTTCCCAAGGGTTTGATTTTTTCTTAAAACGTTAACTTAAAGCGCCACCTAGTGGACAAATGAAAGTACTCAAATGTCATCAGTCACTTTACTTTTATAAAGTCACACTAAAAAAGTGACACTGCTATAATCTGTAATATATAACATTTCCGAAGTAACCGTCCCATTCCTGATAATTACTAATTACTTTGGATTTCTTTTAATATACGACACCAAAGTGCGCTAAAGATCGTGTATTCGTCTACGGTTCTGCCTGGTATAGAAGCGAATCCAACATTTTCCGGCCTTTTCCGGACGTTAATATCATTCATCATTCATTCATTCATTCATCTTCTAGGCAGGATACACCCTGGATGGAATGCCAACCCATCACACACACACACACACACACACACTCACACTCACATTCATACACTAGGGACAATTTTCCAAGGTGCCAATCAATCAACCTACCGTGCATGTTTTTGGACCGGGGGAGGGGAGGAAACCGGAAACCCTATGGAGAGAACCCGGAGAAAAAAGGGGCCCCCCTGAGACACGGGGAGAGAACAGAAAAACCAGGAGAATGGGACGGCAAGCAATGCACAAACTCCACACACACTGCCATGGCCGAGACGGGAGGAAATCGAACCGGATAAGGACGGACCCTGGCGGTTGTCAGGTGTTTAACGACCTGGTCTATGCGACAACGTGCTAAACACTAAGCCACCGTGCCTCTGACGTTAATATCCTTTCCTATTACTTATTTAAATTCCGAATGATTTTATTCCAAATCATTATTTAAGTATTATTACTTTCCAATCTAGCTTGGATTTATTTGTACCGCATTAACATGTGCTGCGTCGGCATTCCGTACTGTTTGTTCCACCAGAGCTGGAGTATAACTAATGTGCGACGTTACCGAACGCTTTCATCAACAAAGTGCTTTGCATAAATCGTCATTATTTTTTTGCAATCGATTGTGTTTTCAAAGAAATATAGAAATATGGCATATTATCTCTCTTTATCTCTCTCTCTCTCTCTCTCTCTCTCTCTCAGCAGAGTACACCAAGTTCTTCTCATTTCTCCTTTTTTACCCAGAAGACTCTTTATATCCCCAGATAATTTGATGTCCTTCTGTATTGCCTTTATGGAGGTTTAAGCGCCATGGAATCCTTATCAGCGTCTTTCCGCAGTAAGCAAACCAGGGATGAACTTTTTACTTCAGGCTGTTTTTTTTTTTTCTTTCTCTGCCTTCTTTACACCGTCGGAGCTGCATGAGGAGATTGTATTTGGATCTATTGCGTGAGAGGTCTGAGCTCAGCGACACATTCATGGCTCTCTTCAACACGCCCCAGTGTCGGGCTGCTGCCGTGATTTAATAAAAGGGAAAAGAGACACAGTCCCGTCTCGCCATCCGCTTCTAAACACTTCCCCACCCTTCCCCAAACCCCCCCTCCCCCCGGACCCGCCGACCCCGCCTCGGGCCCCGCGAAACTGAATGATATAGAGGGGAAAAATGCTGATAAGAATGGCATCTGATGGGGAGCACAAGTGGGAGGCTAAGATTATATTTACCTGGCCGGGAGCGAGATGCAGAGGAACAGAAATTGCACTTGAGTACCGGCTGATGGATCTGTACACTTTGCTTCGGGTAAAAAGGTATAAGAAAGGGACTGTGTAAGTCACTTCCTGCTAGGGTAAAAGTTGCCACAGGTTAGTGATTGCTTGACTCGCCTTTATACAGGAGAGGGAAACTGCCATGGACAGGATTTTGATCATACCGAGCCGTCTTATCCAGAAATGATATGTGTGTGTGTGTGTATGGTGGTTTAGTGGTTAGCACGTTCGCTTCACACCTCCAGGGTCCGGGTTCGATTCCCGTCTCGGTCCATGTGTGTGTGGAGTTTGTGCATGTTCTCCCCGTGCCTCAGGGGGTTTTTCTCCGGGTTCTCCGGTTTCCTCCCTCGGTCCAAAAACATGCATGCACGGTAGGTTGATTGGAAAATTTTATTAGTGTATGAATGTGTGTGTGTGTGTGTGTGTGTGTGTGTGTGCCCTGCAATGGGTTGGCATTCCAATCCAGGGTGTATCCTGCCTTAACGCCCATAGACGTCTGAGATAGACAAAGACTCCCCGTGACCCGAGGGAAGATCAGATATAGCGGTAGAAGATGGAATGAATGAAAGACTATATATATAATATTATATAGATATATATATATATATATATATATATATATATATATATATATATATATATATATATATATATACAAATTTCACCAACTCACATTACTTCCTTCCTACCGTCAACAAGGAGCCACGTTTAAGACGCCATCGTCAAATACACACCATAGTCGAGCCTACAAAGCCATAGCTTGCATCGAGGAAGTAATAGCGGACATTGTTTTATTACAGAAAGGAAACATAATCATCACTACAGACCCTCTGTAAACGAATCCCAGATTATTTCCGCGCTGGACAAGCACTCATCAGTCAAGTCGAGAGTGACGATAAGGTCCCTGCTCGTCAAAACGCCGTGACCGGAATTCGGAAAGTCATGAGATGACTTCTAGAATAGTCGTTTTTTTGGGGTATAAACACGTGTTGTTTACTCGCTGAGGCTCGTTCTTTGGTCTTTTCAGCACATTTTTAAACACTATAGACAGCAAATTAAGGATATTGAAAGGTCCGCCACCGTTATTTCTCCTCTACACAAGCGAGACCAGTGAGGGAGGATAAAGGACAAGCCTTAGTGCATGACAAGTCACTCATGTCACTTGTACTTAGTGCCTTGTAGATGTGGCAAGTGCTCTTGTTGTCGCTCGTGGGCATGTGCCATCCATCCAGTGTTTTTAGCTCTGGAAGGGAGAGAACAGTGGCCTGAGTGCATATTATAAAACACGATATAATATAACTATTATATTATAATAATAACTTTATTATACTATATAACTATATTATATAATAACTATATTATACTATATAAATATAAATATAACTAAAGCACTATTTGTACGTTACTCTTTATAAGGGCGTCTGCTAATAACGATGTAAATAATGTAATATGTAAATAATATACAATTAATGTTCTTTACAAACGTCCTGAATAAAATAGACGC
>JACRUU010000004.1:6692596-6705096 GCA_030449085.1 Kryptopterus vitreolus
TTGTCGAGCGGTTTTGTGTTGTGTTTCTCTCTCGTCCTGGGATAGTTTGGGTCTCGTGGCCAGTGTGGGGAAGGTTACTTTGGAAATGTAATAGATTACGGATTAGAAATGTCCCTATTCATTCATTCATTCATCTTCTAGCGCTTTATCCGATCTTCCCTCGGGTCACGGGGAGTCTGTGTCTATCTCAGGCGTCTATGGGCATTAAGGCAGGATACACCCTGGATGGAATGCCAACCTATCCCAGGACACACACACACACATTCATACACTAGGGATAATTTTCCAATGTGCCAATCAACCTACCGTGCATGTTTTTGGACCGGCGGAGGAAACCGGAGAACCCAGAGAAAAACCCCCTGAGACACGGGGAGAACATGCACAAACTCCACACACACATGGCCGAGACGGGAATCGAACCCGGACCCTGGCGGTGTGAGGCGAACGTACTAACCACCAAACCACCATAGTGCCCCCCTTGTCCCTATTCACAGTGTAATAATTAGTGTAACTTTTCAGTTACTTTGTAAATGTACAGTAACTGATTACATTTGTGCTACCTAGTTTGTCCACTAGGTGGCACTTTAAGTTAACATTATGGAATAAACAGGTTCTGTTTCACGAAATTGAGGGCGAAAATTACTGTTACGTTTATTTCGTAATTAAATGACGTACCGCCGTTACATGTAACTAGTTCCTCCCCGACACTGCTCGTAGAAAAGTAGTGTATATGCTTGAATCTGTATATGATTGACTTTCGGGATAAGATAAACATCTTCCTTGTTGTCTGGTGCGGAATGAAAGACGTGATTAATAACACGAGGAGAAGAAGGACATCGCCATTAATTATTACGCGCCCCGTCTTGTTTTTTGTGTTGTTTTGTTTTTTTATCTCCGGCGAGGTTTTTATCGTGTAATATCGTTCTTTCGTTTCTTTCCTAGTCGATGCGCTTCGGCGATGTTATCTGACGCCAAGGTCAAAAATGACGCACGGCAACCTGGGAAAAAAAATAAAAGGCTCGAGGGCCGAGACCTCTAAATGCCTTCATAATACATGAATAAGCGATTGAATTTATCACTTGTCGGTATGAAATGGAAGGTTGAGTCGAGAGCGGGGTCAAGATACGGCAATGTTTTAAGATGAGAAAACGAGTGGAGGAAAGTGTATTAGTTCACACCGAGGAGATCAGGAGGCTACTGATTAATAATAAATAAATAATAATAATAATAATAATAATAATAATATCTATATTTAGAGCATGCTAATATGTGCGTTCAAGGAATTCTATTTGATTAAATATATAACATATATAACAGAGCAACCACTATGACTTATAAATATATAACATATATAACCAGCAAAAATGGGGTTGGGGGGGGGTATGGGGGTTTTCTTATTATTATTAATTTTATTATTATTTATCTATTATATATCCTAATTATATCCTTAATTACGTTATATTATTATTACATTAATAATACTAATAATCAATAGGGATTCTTATAGGATTAGAGCGAATTATATTGTAAGTACGGAACTATTGAATAATAATAAGGAAGAATATCGAAAGAATACGATTGAAGGCATTCCTAAGAAAGTAAGGACAAGATCTGGATATTATTTGATTATTATTATAATTATTATAATATTATAATAATAAAATAATACCTATAATAATAATAAATAATAATAATTAATTATAAAAATAATAATCAATAATAATAATAATAATCCTCTACATAATAAAGGAATAACAATAATAATAATAATGCCTCCTCCAATAGCATAATACTCCTCCTATCAAGTAAAAATAAAAAATACCTCCTCCTCCTAATCAATAACTATCCTTCTGTTGAATAATAATAATATCCCAATCTAATAATAAATAATCAGGTCTATATTTAAAGCACGCTAATATGTTCGTTCAAGGAATTCTGTTTGATTACATTCTTAATCTGCGTTGTAAAATGAATGCCTCCGGTGCTGCTCATGGCTTTATGATTACACATGCCCTTATTAACAGGAAGCGCTAGTGCTGATGTCGGAGCATGAAAATGAAAATCCGAATGAAAGTTGTTGATATCGTTGATCTTGTATATATCGTATGCATCCAAACTCAAGGCCCGCGTCACGCTGCCGAATCCGCCCCCCCCGCCATGTTGTTTTATGTGGCCTCGCGAGAGCTTAAAAGGTGTATGATTATCTTAAAATAAGGCTTTCAAGTGTCCGTTGACAATAAACTGCATCTCCCAGAATGCATGGGACCGTGTTTTCCATGAAGTGACGGCATCCCGCCACTAGAGTGCAGCGTATCCAGTGTAGATGGAAGGTGAGAAAGCCCTACGAACAAACATTTTACGAAACGTTCGCCGATACGAACAAATCAGATCCGCTAGCTGGCTAAAGAACGCAGAGTGTAGCGCTTGAGTGTAATACCCATGTAGCACCTCCTCCTCCTCCTCCAACCATCCACACACGTATATAATTACTGTATTATTTAATACTGTTTATTCATTTTAAATGTGTTATTGTTTTTATTCGGAAAATTCTGGAATTCCGAACCCGGGGCCAAAAAGCTGGAATTTTTTCCCATAGAAACTGAATGGGGTTGAAATTTCGTGCCTGTGAACATCCAACATGCACATATGGCAAATCCACTTGTAGGGGGTCCGGAGTGGATCACGATCATATACCCCTATATCCCAAAACCCCACACATGTTCGGAATTTCTGGGAAATCCGCAACATTCCGGCCCCATAGAGAAGGAATGGGGAAATTTGACGCTCCGCTCCGCAGTGTTCGCCCGACATGCACATTTGACATATCCACTCGTAGGTGAGATGGACTCGGTCGCGAACATATGACTGCCACATGGCGTCACGCAAACGTAAAAAATCTGTGAAACGTGGACACATGGTCATGTGACATGTCTAAACGCTCGGCACATCGACGCGAGTCGGGAGCTGGATAATTTGATGATGTCACGTGCGTCCCTGGCCCCACCCCTCCCGGAAAAAACATCCAAAACGGGCATTTTTGGTGTCTAAACACTCGTCTCTCCGAACGAGCTAACATTTCGGAATCTACGCTAAATATTAAACGGACCAGGTTCTAAAAGGTCGCTCCCGGACCTGTGGTCTGCATCGGCAAGCATTTTCTTCAGGAAATATCCCATGTCTATTTATTATTATTAGTATTATTATTATAATAATTACATTTGAAATAAAAGACATCATCAAAAGGAATTATGGGGGCCCCGATTTTTTCATTCTCCCTCTGACAGGAAGCACATGTTAATAAACACTCTCGATCCCCGAGCAGCTTTCATCACATTAAAGATCTTGCAAGTCATTTAAACCTGGCAGAGGAGCGAGCTTGGAGTAGAGCGCGTAAGTGAATTCGCTTTGTGATTAAAAGCCTGCCGTAAAAAAAAAAATAAATAATAAATAAATAAATAAACAAATGCTTTTTATAGGCCTCCGTTGCATGACTCATGCGTAAGAGAGCATTAGTCACCTAGCTCTTCATCTCAGCCCGTACACAGGCACGAGTAAATAAATAAATAAATAAATAAATATATATTAAAAAAAAATCCCCGTTATAAACTTGGCCACGCTAAGTGGTCGCGGCACAAACGCTTTATAGTCGGATCTTAATTAGTAATGCCTTTGCGAGAAAAGAGAGAGGGACGGTCATATCGTAACTCCTCGGAGGAAGAGGAGGAGGAGGAGGAGGAGGAATGGAATATGTCGGTGTGCTTGGAGGTCCCTACTTTTCAGCCGGATAATGGGCAATAACTTTTTGGGGGTCATTTCATGATGATGAATGAGTAACCTTGCACTGGAGCAATTAGTCCAAGCTAAGATATGGGTCTGGTCAACTTTGTGTGTGTGTGTGTGTGTGTGTGTGTGTGTGTGTGTGTGTGGCTGTAGATTTCGCAAATATAAAGTGGCTACAGCAAAACAATGTTATTGGGAAATATTATGACAAATATGCAACACCTCCAGACATCGCTAACATGTTATTAATGGCTTGGAGGTGACTTAGAAGTGTTTATATATACTGTAATGAGGTTATGAATATTATCAAATATTTACCCAAAAATGTAGAATTATTTATATATATATATATATATATATATATATATATATATATATATATATATATATATATAATATATAATATAGGATATATAGATATATATAGATATATAAAAAGTACATAAAAGTAAATAAAAACAAAACAGTCGTCATTTTGGTTTTTTTTTTTCTCCCTTTTTTTTTTTTAAAGGTTGGAAATTTAACTGTGTGTTGGAAAGTGTGTGTGTGTGTGTGTGTGTGTGTGTGTGTGTGTGTGTGTGTGGCTGTAGATTTCGCAAATAATATAAAGTGGCTACAGCAAAACCCAATAAAATTGGGAAATATTATAACAACATCTCCAGACTGGTCTGGTCAGGACACAACACGCTATTACATGTTATTAATGGCTTGGATGTGACTTAGAAGTGTTTATATATACTGTAATGAGGTTATGAATATTATCAAATATTTACCCAAAAATGTAGATTATTTTTATATATATATATATATATATATAAAAAGTACATAAAAGTAAATAAAAACAAAACAGTCGTCATTTTGGGTTTTTTTTTTCTCCCTTTTTTTTTAAAAAAGGTTGGAAATTTAACTGTGTGGTTGGAAAGTGTGTGTGTGTGTGTGTGTGTGTGTGTGTGTTGTGTGTGTGTGTGTGTGTGTGGTGTAGATTTCGCAAATATATAAGTGGCTACAGCAAAACCCAATAAAATTGGGAAATATTATAACAAACATCTCCAGACTGGTCTGGTCAGGACACACATCGCTAACATGTTATTAATGGCTTGGATGTGACTTAGAAGTGTTTATATATACTGTAATGAGGTTATGAATATTATCAAATATTTACCCAAAAATGTAGAATTATTTATTTAATATATATATATATATATATATAAAAAGTACATAAAAGTAAATAAAAAACAAAACAGTCGTCATTTTGGGTTTTTTTTTTTCTCCCTTTTTTTTTTTTAAAGGTTGGAAATTTAACTGTGTGTTGGAAAGTGTGTGTGTGTGTGTGTGTGTGTGTGTGTGTGTGTGTGTGTGTGGTGTGTGGCTGTAGATTTCGCAATAATATAAAGTGGCTACAGCAAAACCCAATAAACTTGGGAAATATTATAACAAAACATCTCCAGACTGTCTGGTCAGGACACAACACGCTATTTACATGTTATTAATGTGCTTGGATGTGACTTAGAAGTGTTTATATATACTGTAATGAGGTTATGAATATTATCAAATATTTACCCAAAAATGTTAAATTATTTTTATATATATATATATATATATAAAAGTACATAAAAGTAAATAAAACAAAACAGTCGTCATTTTGGGTTTTTTTTTTTTTTTCTCCCTTTTTTTTTTTTAAAGGTTAGAAATTTAACTGTGTGTTGGAAAGTGTGTGTGTGTGTGTGGTGTGTGTGTGTGTGTGTGTGTGTGTGTGTGTGTGTGTGTGTGTGTGTGTGTGTGTGTGTGTGTGTGCGACCCAATTATTTGTGGTGTTTGTAGGTCTGTTGGCCCTGCTCTATTTTTTTAGCCTTTTAATTCAACCCAAACTTTGTTAAAATACTCTGGTATATTGGTGATACCAGACATCGAACCCCCCCCCCCCCCCCCCCCCCCCCCCTTCATCTGGGAATCGAACCCTGGTGTCCTTCTCCTGACCTTTCAGACCTCCTCACATTGTCCTTGTGGAGCGCTCCAAAAATCTGGTAGAACATCTATCGATAGTTAAGGTGCTGGGATACTGATCACAAGGGCGTGAGTTTGCGTCCCAGTATCACCTAAATACGCCATAAAGGCCTATTAATAGTGACGTGTGCAAAAGCATCACTATTATAATCTCTCTCTCGCTTCGGGCAAATTTTCGGTCATCCTCTCGAATCGTACCTCATATCGTGCGTCCCGATGGTGTGAGGCGTGCTGTAACTTTTATAAGGAATCGCGCCGCGGAATTCCGAACCCGGGGCCAAAAAGCGGGAATTTTTATCCCATAGAAAATGAATGGGGTTGAAATTTCGTGCCTCACAGTTCTGGCCTGTGAGCGTCCGACATGCACATATGGCAAATCCACTCGTAGGGGGTCCGGAGTGGATCACCATCATATACCTCCCGAATCCCACACACGTTCGGAATTTCGGGAAATCCGCAACATTCCGGCCCCATAGAGAATGAATGGGGAAATTTGGCGCTCCATCGTTCGCCCGACATGCACATTTGACATATCCACTCGTAGGTGAGATGGAGTCGGTCGCGATCATATGACTGCCGCATAGAGCCACGTGAAAAATCTGCGTAACGGCGAAACTCGGGGACAGGGTCATGTGACGTGTCTAAACGCTCGGCACATCGACGGGAGTCGGGCGCTGGATAATTTGATGACGTCACATGACTCTGGAACCCCAGACTGACTTGGAATTCTGGAAATCCTACATCGTTCCGGCCCATATGGATGGATGGGGAAAATTTTGACGTTGCACTGATATAACACTCGATCCTAAAATGGGTATGGGTATCGGGGCCAATGCATTTTTTTTTTGGCCGGGGAGACCACAGAGAATGAATATCAACGCTAAATATTAAACAGACCAGACTCCATGAGTCGAGGTTTGCACGTCTAGTTCTTCTTCAACTTCTTCAAAATGAATGTGGATGCTCTCGAACCCACGCCGAAACTCCCAAGTCAGTACGACCAAGCAACCTGTTCGAAGAGGCATGAAAAGCGTACAGAGAGCTGTAGAACATAAAAACAAAGCCCCGTGGAGACGCGCTCAAGCTTCTGAGGGTGTCTAGGGACGGAACTTGTGTGTGTATGTGTGTGTGTGTGTTTGTGTGTGTAGGGGGAGAACGTATGGGAGTTTTGCAGTGCGCTGTGTACAGGCACTAAAAATAAATCGAGCAGTCGCACACGAAAGAAAGACACACAAACACAAAGACACAGCGATCTAGAACGGGGAATTCAGATTCATCACAGCCACTACATTCCCCACATGACTCGTGGGCTCACAGCCCTCCATCTCCTCCTCCTCCTCCATCTCCTCCTCCTCCATCTCCTCCTCCACGTTTGTTTACTTCATCTTCAGCACCTTCAGTACACACCTCTTATCAGACGCAAGCAATCCTTGTGCTTAAAGCGTTTTGGGGGCCGGTGAAATGCCGACATTTTCCCGGACGGCTAAGTATAGATGTGCTACACCTGCCTCCTGACAGAGCGTGATTTAGGGCGGCCGCGTCGCAGCTTTGCTTACGTGGTCGAGAGGAACAGGAGAATTATTAGCGCTCCTGTCACAAGTCAAAGCCTGTACTCTGTAGCTCAGGGCCAAATTTGCACAATTCCAATGGGTATTACGTAACATTTTCACTGGGGGGGGGGGGGGGGGGGTGGGTTGTTCATTTATTCATATATACATTGCGTTTATTAATTCATTCATTCATTTTCTAGCGCTTTATCAGATCTTCCCTCGGGTCACGGGGAGTCTGTGTCTGTGGCATGAAATGCCAACCCATCACAGGACACACACACACACATTCATACACTAGGGACAATTTTCCAAGGTGCCAGTCAACCTACCGAGCATGTTTTTGGACCGGGGGAGGAAACCGGAGAACCCGGAGAAAAACCCTCTGAGGCACGGGGAGAACACGCACAAACTCCACACACACATGGCCGAGACGAGAATCGAACCCGGACCCTGGCGGTGTGAGGCGAACGTGCTAATGACTAAACCACCGTGCACCCGGACAACATATATTTGGTCATATAGCATCACTATATGATGCAAAAGCATCAATATTATAATCTCTCTCTGGCTTCGGTCACATGTTCGGTGCGTGACTCGTCCCACGTTTTTTGTCCCATCCTCACGGATTGTACCTCATATCGTGCGATGCGATGGTGTGAGGCACTGCGGAATTCCGATCCCGGGGCCAAAAAGCGGGATTTTTTTTCCCATAGAAAATGAATGGGGTTGAAATTTCGTGCCTCACAGTTCGGGTCCTGTGAGCGTCCGACATGCACATATGGCATAATCCACTCATAGGGGTTCCGGAGTGGATCACGATCATATACCTCCCGAATCCCACACACACGTTCGGAATTTCGGGAAATCCGTGACATTCCGGCGCCCATAGAGAATGAACGGGGGAATTTGACGCTCCGCTGTTCGGCCCCGTGTTCGGCCGACATGCACATTTGACATATCAAACGTAGCTGAGATGGAGTAGGTCGTGATCATATGACTGCCGCATGGCGTCACGTGACAAATGTGCGGAACGGCGAAAACTCGGGTCATGTGACATGTCTAAACGCTCGGCAAATCGACGGGAGTCGGACACTGGATAATTTGATGATATATATATATATATATATATATATATATATATATATATATATATATATATATATATATATATATATATATATATATAGGCTGTAAAAGTCAGGTGTCTCGATACTTTGTGTATAAATATAATATATAAATAGAAAATAGCCTTTATTTGTCACATATACATTACAGCACAGTGAAATTGATTTTTCTTTGCAAAAAAAAAACCCTGCTCGTTTGGAAGCTGGGGTCGGAACTGGGATCAGCCCATGATACGGCGCCCCCTGGAGCACAGGGGGTCTTGCTGAAGGACCCAAGGGTGGCAGCTTGGCGATACCGGGGCTTTCTATGGCTTTCCACACCCCTATATATACACAGCTATAAACAGTCATTAAGATTTCAACATGCCTTTATTTATATATATATATATATATATATATATATATATATATATATATATATATATATATATATATATATATATATATATATATCTGTCAACATATCATTCCATTACTAATCAAACAATACAAGAATTGTGAATTATTCCTCGGCAGATCCCTTGTGCAGTTCTATTCCTTTAAGATTAACTTCTCAGTCTACCTCGTCTGAAACGGATCTATGCGAGGTGATTTAACAAGAAAAGAAAAAAAAAAAAAAAAAAAAAAAAAAAAAGAAAAAAGAAACCTCAATGAATAAGACGAGCCGGTACGACACCAAGCGCACACTATTCCATCTCTAATGGATACACATTAATGTCACTTTTAAGAGATTTATAGTTAAAATTCGCCTAAAATGGTCGGAGTTTTATCCTGGCCAATGACGCATTGCCCCGGCATCATTCAAATAAGACACCGGAGGACAAAAAGAAGGTACTTTTTCCCGGCTAATAAGACCAAAATAGGTCTGTCACACAAAGTTAGACTGTTTCATGTGAAGAAAAAAAAAGAAGAAGAAAAAAAAAAAGATCCACATTTAATTCACGTGAAGAAAGTGACCTTTTAGCTAATGCATGTCCGACAGAAAGGCTTTCAATTAATGCCTCGGCGTTATCAATCAAAGGCGGCTGCGTGAGATCCGAGGCGAAGCAATTATCAATGACACCGAGTTAATGAATTACATTTCCGAACGATATGTTGTTTGTTTTTTTTTTTTTGTTTTTTTTTTCTTCGCTTTAATATATTTCTTTTCTCCGGGTTTGTTTTTGACCTTGATGATATTATCGTTTTAAAATCAATGCAATCTTGCGACGGCAAAGAAAACAAACGTCTAAATTACAGAGACATGAGGGCTTTAAAGCGATAATATTAAGCTTTAAAAAGAAAATAAGTAAATAAACACCAAAAATAATAATGTAACAATGTGTAATGGTTATTTATCAAGTATGTAATATTTTTTGCAATACAATAATGCAAAGGTTTGCACTACTTGCGCTACACAAATGTATAATTTATGGCTATCTGGCCATACATTAATATGTACAGACTTATTGATGAAAACTTTTTATTTTCAATATATATATATATATATATATAAGCAGTATTGGGCAGTAACTAGTAACATGTAAAGTATTTTAATTACGAATAATGAATTTGCGTCATTAAATTACGATGTAAATAAATGTAACAGTGTACTTAAGTACAAAGTACTTAAATTGCTAATGAAAATAAGTCACTTAAAGATTACACATAAAGATAATTATTTGTAAATAATAGATACAAATAATAATAATTTTTATAATTATAAATCGGAACAATTTAGTGTAAAATCAGCGCGTTACACGACGGCATGATTTTCAACGTAAAAAAAAATGACATGATTTTCATCTGCTGGAGTTTCGTTTCGAAAAATAAAGACGATTTTGTTTTCGGTTTTTCTTAGAACGTTAACTTAAGGCGCCACCTAGTGGACAAATGAAAGTAATCCAAAAGTAATCAATGTAATCAGTTATTTTATATATATATATATAAATATAAAGCATGTATTCCATTGTGTGCTGAAACGTCTTCCATTGACTTGGATTATGATTTCAGTGCTATGTATATATATATATATATATATATATATATATATATATATATATGGCTACATCTTATAAAGGACTTCTGTGAAGTTCGCTAATCCAGACTTACATTTACATCTATAGCACTGGACCGATGTCCTTATCCACGGTAATTATGTCTTTCGAACAACTGAGCAGTTAAAGGTCAAAGATTCTTGCTGGGAAACAACCCAGCAGTGAAAGCTCGGTGGCTGTCACTTAAATTCACGACCTTCTGATCAAACATCCGAGATGTACAGTATACCACTGAGCCGTCACGTCCCAGAGGGTTGTAAATGTTACCGACTCGACCATGACCTCCAATGGATTTGCTTTATTCAATTTATAACATCCATTTCATATATATATATATATATATATATATATATATATATATATATATATATATATATATATATATATATATATATATATATATATATATATAAAACCCATGCTGGATTTGCGAAAGCCAAAATAACACCTGACTGAAACCTCAAATCCCAGTTTGTGCATGCCGCCCCGGCTGCTTACATTACATTCATAGCGGTGGGTTTGATATTAACTGCTCGATACAGCGGTGTAATTCCATTTTGAACGCAGCCCTTTAGGAACGAGCGCGTTGTAAAAGACGGCCAGATTTATGTGCGATATCAATCAGCCAAATGCCTCCAGTATGACTTTTTCCAGGCTACATTACCTCACTGACCTACTCGTTATCATATTTTACCACCAAATACGTCGGGACCCTTTCTGAAGTGAAGGACATGTAGAAAGTCAACATCGTGTATTTAAAAAGGGGGGGTGGGGGTGGTAGCCCAGGGGTTAAGGTGTTGGCCTCTGGATCATGGGTTCAAACCCCACCACCACCACCACCAACCAAAGCTTCCACTAATGGGCCCTTGAGCAAGGCTCTTAACCCTCAATTGCTCCGTTGTAAGTCGCTCTGGATAAGGGCGTCTGCCAAATGCCTTAAATGTAAGGCATTTGCGGATATTGACCTGGTTTCGAACACGTCTCGCTGTGTCTGCTATGTACCCGGCATTTAAAAAAAAAAAAGTTCTTTATTTCCCCTAATATCATTGGAAAGCCTGGAGATTTGGACCTATTACGCCACGATAACGCGTCAGCTGCCAATTTCTCTTGGAACAGATTACAAGTGTAAATAAACCTACGATCCAAATCGCAGTCATAAACAAGATCTAATTACAATATAACCTCATTTTGACCCAGTTTTGCTACGAATGGGTTTCCGCACGTAATTACTTTTTTGCTTTACTTTATCGCCGTGGCCAAAAAAATGGCCAGAACGACTGACCATCGCATGCATGTGTGCTTATTTAGCGTCCATCCATCAATTAATTCCAAATGTAGTCTGTCTGGCTATTATAATATAGAGAGCAGCTGTCCACTAGAGTTAAGAGTGTGTTAGGGGGTTTGTGAAGGGCACTCGAGATCTTTCTTTCCAAACCGTTTAAAACCATAACTTTATGGAGATGGATCAGGGTGGAACAGGATTGAGCCTGTTAATAAAAGTATATATATATGCCTCAGGGGGTTTTTCTCCGGGTTCTCCGGTTTCCTCCCCCGGTCCAAAAACATGCACGGTAGGTTGATTGGCACCTTGGAAAATTGTCCCTAGTGTATGAATATGTGTGTGTGTGTGTGTGTGTGTGTGTGTGTGTGTGTGTGTGTGTGTGTGTGTGTGTGTCCTGTGAAGGGTTGGCATTCCATCCAGGGTGTATCCTGCCTTAATGCCCATAGACGCCTGAGATAGGCACAGACTTCCCGTGAATGAATGAATGAATGAATGAATATAATTATTATTTATATTAACATAATTTAAAAATGAGTCAACATGTTTTAAGTTTGCTTTCCTTTAGTTTGTTAGTTTGTTTAACTTTTCATCCGACTACATTTTAACTATTGCTACTGCTATTATTACTATTATTATTATTATTATTATTATTATTATTATTATTATTATTATTATTATTATTATTATTATTATTATTATGGGTTATTGTAGTAGTAGTATTATA
>JACRUU010000004.1:6707596-6715096 GCA_030449085.1 Kryptopterus vitreolus
CGTCTCGAACGACAAAATGGCATTTTAATGTTCACTGTATTGCCTAGCACACTTGCACTAGATCAGAATATGATTGCGCAACACCATTTGAACCACCCCCCCCCCCCTTCCTCCCTCGTTAAACCGGCTGGCTCTACTGTATCCGGGTTGCAAAATCCTCATTTTTTTTTAAGTATTATTGATATTTCCAACATTGCATCGATTGGGAAATTCTGTCGATTTCTTCAAACACTAATCATTTACACAACAACATGGCATGTAATTATCACTAAGCCCTAAATAACATTTTTTGAACTCAATTAGTCATGACCTTACAACAATCTGAAAGTCTCCCTGGCACACAACATCATTAGTATGCTTTCCGTGACTGGACGAAAGAATATATGCCCTTTTCAGTCTGCCAAGTGTGTGTACGTCTATTTGACAACGCTCCGTGCATCTAAATAGACTGGGATTAGCATCGGTATTAACGAGTCCGGAATTCGCACCTGTAAGAGTCATGACATGTCGGTAGATATTATTATTATTATTATTATTATTATTATTATTATTATCACTGCAGGACGGAATCGATGGTATATGGAAAAGTGTCTTCCGTATAGATCCGTAACGGTATTGCGTGCATCTGGAAACGCGTCTGTGAAAGGTCGATATTTGCATCGGGGGTTGGCAAGCGGTGTCTAAAAATCAAACAGACGACTCCGGTGGAACTACGGGGCTTTTTGATGTGCAGTAATGAGAGACAAGAATAGAAAAAAACAATAATAATAAAAAACACATTTTACATCAATACAAAAGAAATATAGGCAAATACAGGGACATTTTTTGGTCATGTGACATTGGTTTTTGATGTGAATACATAAAAAGGACGCAGTGCTGCTCCGGGGATCGACGGAATTTACATATATGAGGCTTCGGCCTACAGTTTTCCGAAGCCTTGCGGGCTGCGAGATGAATCAGACGCTATAGAAGTGTTGCGAATCTGCTGGCTGGTTTTAATCATATTTCTTGCGAGACCTTGTTGGCACAACATTATACCAGGCGCGCCCGCACGGATCTTCGCACACTCGTTCACACCTAAGGGTAATTTTGCATCACTAATCCACCTATCAGCATGCGTTATGGATGTGGGACACACGGGCAACGGCAGCCCGTCGTGCCAACACACCGAGACCAGGCGTGTAGCAGGTTTTTTTATTATTATTTATTTATTTATTTATTTATTTTTATACACGAAATCCGCACTCAGAACGCCGGGTATTGTGGAGCGGAAATCAAATCTTGTTAAATAATAAAAGCATGTGCTTCAGTAGTTCTATTCAGAAACACAGGTCCGTCTGCAGTGCACTAATTAAAAAAGTTATCAGTCGGAAAATTACATTCGGAAGCTCAGTCAGCCTGGCAAAGCAATGACATAAAGAGTTTCACTTTAATTAAACTACTCAAATTCTTACACTGCCTTGCCTTGCGTCTGATGTGTATTTATCAACAAACATGCATACAAATAACGTAAATAAATTGCAGTGTATTTAAATCAATTCAAATAATACATGATACATGAAAGGATATTATTAATCATTCATTCATTCATTCATCTTCTAGCGCTTTATCCGATCTTCCCTCGGGTCACGGGGAGTCTGTGTCTATCTCAGGCGTCTATGGGCGTTAAGGCAGGAAACACCCTGGATGGAATGCCAACCCATCGCAGGACACACACACACATTCACACACACACACACACACACACACACACACACACATTCACACACACATTCATACACTAGGGACAATTTTCCAAGGTGCCAATCAACCTACCGTGCATGTTTTTGGACCGTGGAGGAAACCGGAGAACCCGGAGAAAAACCCCCTGAGGCACGGGGAGAACATGCACAAACTCCACACACACATGGCCGAGACGGGAATCGAACCCGGACCCTGGCGGTGTGAGGCGAACGTGCTAACCACTAATCCACCGTGCCTCTGGATATTATTATTATTATTATTATTATTATTATTATTATTTATTTATTATTATTATTATTATTATTATTATTATTATTATTATTTTATTTGTTTAAATGTATGGTAAAACAGTTTTCATAAAAACAACACAATATAGCAAAATAAATAAAATAAATAAACACAACAAACAAACAAACAAATAAATAAATAAATAAATAAATAAATCCCCCAGATGAATTGTTTTTTAAATAACTTGCATTTGACCGTAAACAAATAAATGCGAGAACAAATAAATGAAAGAAAAAACAAACAATAATACTAATAATAGTACTACTAATATAATAAATGAATAAATATAATTATAAAAAAAAACCATTTCTAATTTATATAGTTATATCAAAATAAATAATATAAATATTTTGATATAAAGATGTAATATGATTTACCAAATATAATACAATACAAAATATTGACATTCTTTATTTAATATTAATTTTCATACTATTATATAAATTATAAATAATTTGTATATAATTATGTGTATTTATTTATTATATTAGTAGTAGTAGTACTATTATTTGTATTATTGTTATTGTTATTTCAATGTAAAATGCCACAATGGCGTTTAGTGCTTAGGATCTGAGATTTTCACCCTGCTAGTGTTAAAAAGTTAAATAATTATAAATAAACAAACAAATAAATAAGAAAAAGAGCTTGAGATAAAGTGGATGCATAACTACTATATAGGGGAAGGATTGCTGACAGTTTGATGCCTTAGTAGAAGTCTGAAGGAGAGGAAGAATAGTGAACATTTTACACAGAGCTATTCATTATTCCGTGCGTGTGTGTGTGTGTGTGTGTATTTGTGCCCCGTGCACGCCTGCATGAATGCGCCCATGTGTGCGCGCGTGCATTTGCGTCTCCTAGCCCTTCGTGCCCGCATCTGCCACTATCAAAGCATCGTTATGAAAGATGCCAAGGTCCTTATCTTGTTTAATTAAAACCTTCCACATGGATGCTGTCAGCAGAAGCAATCAGTCTGCTTTAAAACAGACAGAGGCAGATTGGAGCAAAGTGTTCTTTCAGGAGCCTCGAACCAGCTTCGAGCTTCAGTGATCCTAATAAGTGACTCGTTATGGTATCAGCCACACTTTAACAATGCGCCAGTTTATCACGGCTTCTTTACAAACGTCTGACAGAGACGACGGCGAAGGATAACCCGGGTATTGTTTGGCAAAACTTTTCATGTTTATTTTTCTAATAAATGTGTTACAGTGTTGAACATGTTGTTACAAAATGTTGATATATAATATATATATATATATATATCATATCATGTATATATACATATACAGTGATCGTCTGACCCACAAAACAATTCGACTAGTGAAAGCAATTTGAAAGCAATGCCAGTGAGATTTAGACGTCATTTCATCATCTCCTAAAAGAAACTTTCATTTTTAATGTTTATTTTTTAATAAATGTGTTACAATGTGGTTATAAAACAGCTGGCAATTCAAATATCATTCATTCATCTTCTAGCGCTTTATCCGATCCGGTCATGGGGAGTCTGTGTCTATCTCAGGCGTCTATGGGCATTAAGGCAGGATACACCTTGGAACCTGGATGGAATGCCAATCCGTCACAGGACACACACACACACACACACTCACACACACACTCACACACATTTATACACTAGGGACAATTTTACAAGGTGCCAATCAACCTACCGTGCATGTTTTTGGACCGGGGGGGAGGAAACCGGAGAACCCGGAGAAAAACCCCCTGAGGCACGGGGAGAACATGCACAAACTCCACACACACATGGCCGAGACGGGAAATCAAACCCGGACCCTGCAGGTGTGAGGCGAACGTGCTAACCTAACCGCTAAAACCACCGTGCCCCCAATTCAAATATCTACTAATTTGAATATTAAAACAATAATCCAAGAGCTTTATTAATTATATATATATATATATATATATACACACACACACACACACAAAAGCATGTATTCCACTGTGTGTGCTGTCCTTGGTGCTGAAAACGTCTTCCATTGACTTGCCATTATGGTTTCAGTGCTGAGTGATCGTTTGACCCACAATACAATTTCACTAGTGGCTGAAGGCCAATAGTCTCCTAAAATAAGCTTTGATTTTTAATGTTTATTTATTTATTTATTTTGACTATAAAATACTATTTTTAATATAAAAAAAGAATCAAAGAGCTTAATTAATTATATGCATTGTGCATGCATGTGTGTATATATATATATATATATATATATATATATATATATATATATATATATAATCATATATATATATATATATATATATATATATAAATATAAATAAAGATATATATAGATATATATATTATATATATATAATATATATATATATATATATATATATATATATATAATATATATATAAGGCATGTATTCCATCGTGTTACTGTCCTTGGTGCTGAAACGTCTTCCATTGACTTGCCGTTAAGGTTCTATTGCGCAATGATCGCCCAATAACAATCTGACACGCGTCTGAAAGCAACGCCAGCGAGGTTTAGCCTTCACTTCTTCATCTCCTTTAGAGTCGGAGAAACTCTGTTTCTTTGCTTCTTCAGCCTTCCGAGATCACTTATCTCACTTATCCTCACAATCAAGTCGGCTTCCAATGCTTCATAACATTGTAATTCTGTTATTGTATTTTACTCGCCGGGGCCGAGTTTTCTTTTAACTCGCCGCCTTTTAACTGCAAGTGTATGTCCTACTAGACAAAACTCCATTATATAGAGCTCTTTTATATAGAGCTCTTTTTCTTCTTCTTTTTTCTTTCTTTCTTTCTTTTTTTTGAGGTCAGTGCGACTCAATTCCTGGAAGAATAACGTGAGAGAAAAAACAAAAAACGAACGTACAAATAATCACCGGAAAGCCACCAGTATTTCAATATAAACATGTTTATTTGGTTTATTTCGAGTGGACTTTTCTATTAGTTCTCTCGTTCTGCTTCTTTTTTTCTCTGTTCAATTCTGCAATACATGTAGAGATAATTGCCTTGTGTGCTGGGAATTACCCAAACACACACACACACACACACAGCGAGCCTATCTTCTGCTACCACACAGTTTTTTTTTTTCGCCCAGTGTCTGATTGTTCATCTAATTGAAGGTAGTAGTGTTAGAGGAGGAGTAGTGTGCAGCATCTGTACGCCATGAATGCAGATTTCAGCATAATGCCAGCATTACAACCGCCCACTCACGCCGGCTTTATTTGCTCCTTTATGCTACTCCCCGCTCCTTGTTCGCGTCTCACCATGCCTTTGTTTTCGCTGCCCACATTCCCCCCTGGACTGAAAAGTTACTTCCCTGTCTATAGGCACAACACTGACATGAATACCACCCTTAAACCACCCAACCCCCCCCCCCCCCCCCACCCCCCACTCTCTCTTTCTCTCGGAGCGTCCCCTGGCGCGTCCTCTGCGCCACCCCGACCGGACGACCGCACGCAAGCAACTCGTCGACGACAGCACATCAGGCTGACATGCAAAATATTATTTAGCTCATGATTGCGTCGCCATGCGCTCGCCAGATGTTGACAAAGCTGTCATTCCTGATTATGTATGGACGGAGCTCGCGGTTTCTCTCAGGGGCCTCCATAGTTGCTCAGCCTCCATCTGACATAATGACTACTTGGGAAAAAAGAAAAAATGCACTAAGGACAGCTGTGAAGTGATTACTTTAGATTGGCGAGTGTGTGTGTGTCCCACGCCCCCCCCCCCCACGTCCCCCTCGCTCACCAAACACTTTCCTCTCTGCAAGCTGCGATATTACACAAGCACAGTAAAAAATAAATAAATAAATAAATAAAACGAATGAATCATGCGTTTCACTCAGGCAACAGCGTCGCGGCGTGCTTTATATATAGGCGATTATTATTACAACAAATAAATAAATAAATAAATAAATAAATAAATAAAGTTTCTACCCCATTAAACAATATAGGAACAGCTTCATAGCCTTCGGTATAAAATCCGTACTTTGTATCCGCTTCGGCTATTAATATGGAAAAGGACAGTTATTATTCAGGAGTTTATATATCAGGGAATGCAGCGTAAACGCAGGGCTCGTAATGCTCACGAGGCTGGCGGAAGCTCACTGGTTATGGCGTTGGCATCTACATTGGAAGGTTGTGAGTTCAAATCCCACTGATCTCTCTCTCATTGTCACTCTAGATAAGGGGCGTCCGAAACATGTAGGCCGTACAATGTTTAAAACCCACATACTTATCACTGGGTGACCGTAAATTGTATATTTATTTATTTATTTCTTTGTTTGGTGTACCAGGCACCTTTTTGTCTATCTATCTCTTTATTATTTTAATTATATCTAAAGATTAATTTCTTGTTTTTTTTTTGTTTGTTGTTTGTATATATATATATATATATATATATATATATATATATATATATATATATATATATATATATATATATATATATATATATATATATATCTAACCTTTTTCCCGCATCCTTTACTCTTAAATGAAGAAATTCAGTACGTGGCCTGAAAGAAGGCCCGCTTTTTGTTTATTATTATTAATGATGTGTTTATTTACTGTGAGGGGAAATCCTATAAAATATTGTATTATCCCTGTTATTCATGTGTAATATAAGAGATTTGCTGATGTAGTGATTCATATATGTGATGTGTATGATGTAGTGCTATAATATGTGGATATATATATATATATATATATATATATATATATATATATATATATATATATATATATATATATATATATATATATATATATATATATATATATATATATATATATATATAGACAGACAGACAGATGGGTGGACAGAACAGACGGATGGATGGATGGATGGATAGATAGATAGATAGACAGACAGACAGACAGACAGACAGACAGACAGATAAAAAGGAGATACTATTGTGTTACAGAAATAACAGGTTTACACAAATTGCAGAAAGTTACAAAAAAATACAGAATTTAATAAGTAATGCATGAATTTAATATAGAAAGAAAAACAGAGTGCAAAAGTGTAATTCACAAAGAAGGTAAATGTGTGCATGTTGTCAGTGTGGGTGTGGGTGTGGTGTGTGTGTGTGTGTGTGTGTGTGTGTGTGTGTGTGTGTGTGTGTGTGTGTGTGTGTGTGTGTGTGTGTGTGTGTGTGTGTGAACATCGATATAAGTTCACTCAACATTCTTTTCTTGAAAAGTTCAGAACACACTAGTTGAATCTGCAATGAAAATACATATATATATATATATATATATATAGATATATATATATATATATATATATATATATATATATATATATAGATATATATATCTATATATATATATATATATATACTGATTCAAAGCAGTATATTGATTTGATCCTAAAAGCATAATCTGGAATGTCCTAATTAGCATTCGAAATCCATTTCCTAAAAATATTTTCCACTGGATCCTAAAAAAATATATCCTGCACCTGCAGGGGTGGAAGCAG
>JACRUU010000004.1:6722596-6745096 GCA_030449085.1 Kryptopterus vitreolus
ACCACCTGAGGCACAGGGAGAACATGCACAAACTCCACACACACATGGCCGAGACGGGAATCGAACCCGGACCCTGGCGGTGTGAGGCGAACGTGATAACCACTAAGACACCGTGCCTCCTACAGTAATAGTACAGTAGTCCTCTTATACAGTTGATTGCACATCCGAACCTTATAGAGAGCAACAAACACACGCAGACATTTGGATGTTTTTGTTTTCTCCTCCCGCCGATTTGCACGTGACATTGCAGATCCTTTAAGAATAAATAAATAAATAAATAAATAACGTTTAGTCACTATTGCTCAGCAGTAAAACAGTGAAGAAACATTGAGAGTTCCCTTAACCCCCGACTGTTTCGCTATTAGCAGGCAGTTCCTTTGCCTAATGTACTGACTGTACTGCGACAATAACGAAGATTAGTTACACTTTACGTGGAGAAGCTAAACGCGAGGAGGAATTATGATATTATTTACCCATGACACGTCACAGACAGGTCCGAAAGGTAGGGCGCGCTAATATATCGACGTTTTTTTTTTTTTTTTTTTTAATTGCAGTTCGACCAACAAAAAGCAACTCTTCGGCATAAAAGTGAAATGAGACCACTTATTATTAGATCTCATTTTAGCAGCACAGCGGGCCACTTTAATGCCACCAAGTATAGATGAAAGCAAGCGGAACTTAATAAGCCATGCGTCGTATCAAGCTGGAGAAAATACAAGCAAACAGATGACATCGAGTGTATCGTAGCTGCTGAGACAAGCACGCGTGAGTTATTAGCCGTGTCAGGGTTCAATGAAGAAAGATGTGTCTGGTGTGGGAGATATTAAAGCCGTGAGCTCGTCTCGGAAGAAAAAAAAAAAGGGGATGAAAAAAGGATGATGAAAAGAGGTCGTTTCGTCTTTGTCTTTCGGCTCCCAGTAGGGGTCGCTATAGCCGTCGTGTCCTGCATGTTTGGTTTGGGACGCCCCTCCCTAAGCACTTTGTTTACCATTTTTGTTTATTGGTTTGTTATATTGATTCATTTACATCGGCTAACGTCTTTTTCTGTTGACGTCGTTTTTTTGCCGCCGAAATTTTCGGACCGGATAACGACGTTTTTCTCCATCGGGATTCTAACAAGAGTTTCCCGTCTGTCTCTCCCGTCTGTTTGTTTATTTATATAGTAGTAGTAGCTATCATTCTTAATATATTCTTAATATTATTCTGTAAATGTATTGTAAATATGCTATTTGGTATAAAAGTGGTGCCCCGGCTAACGTCCGTTTCAGCTAAAGTCGTATTTTCTGTAATGGGGTACCACTGTTTGTTTGTTTGTTTGTTTATTTATTTAGTAGTAGTAGCTATTATTCTTAACAATTCTTATTTAAATTTCTTTTCAAAAAATGGCTATTGATGATCGCAAACAAATAATTATTTGTAAATTTATTGTAAATATGCTATTTGGTATAAAAGTGGTGCCCCAGCTAACGTCCGTTTCAGCTAAAGTCGTATTTTCTGTAATGGGGTACCACTGTTTCTTTGTTTGTTTATTTGTTTAGTAGTAGTAGCTATTATTATTAACATTTCTTATTTAAATTTCTTTTCAAATAATGGCTATTGATGATCGCAAACAAATAATTATTTGAAAATGTATTGTAAATATGCTATTTGGTATAAAAGTGGTGACGTGGCTAACATCCGTTTCAGCTAAAGTCACATTTTCTGTAACAGGGTTCCACTGTTTGTTTGTTTGTTTATTTATTTAATTTGTAGTAGTAGCTATTACAATTCTTATTTAAATTTCTTTTCAAATAATGGCTGTCGATGATTTTGTTTGTCGCTATTTATCTCGACTTAAGCAGACAAACAATAATGCAAACAAATAATTATTTGTAAATTTATCGTAAATATACTCGTTGGTATAAAAGTGGTGCCTCGGCTAACATCCGTTTCAGCTAAAGTCGCATTTTCTGTAACAGGGTACCACTGTATTTGTTTGTTTATTTATTTAGATTAGCATTTTGCCCTTCACAGATTCAGGTGTCATAAGCAACGAAGGCAGCCTCGCAGCATAGCAATGCCCCCACCATGTTTCACACTCAAGTCTATGAGTTTCTATTGTAGTGGGATATCAACACATAACAGTTATGATAGTAAAAATGTTATTTACATATATAACACAAGAAGCTGATGCACTAAACTATTGTAATATCATTTTAGAGCGATACTAGAACATCATCCCTCTTTCAAAGCAGAGTGAACTGTAAATGCAAGTCTTCCGACGTGCCGCAGCGAATTCCAGTGTGACCAGCAAAGTGTGAAGGAGCTGATCTCATGCCACATCACTCTCCAGTTGCTAGCTTGCACACAGAGGCAGGGAACTCTCTCAGACACTGCTGTCGACGGTCCAGCTTCTATCTAAGGAAGGTTTACTGAGCTGTAAGGATGACTCGGATGAATTGGGGGGGGGGGATGTTGGGGTGAGCTTCCATGCTGTGTGCCCTCAATTTCAGAATCGATAAATCACCACCGGATGAAAACCTACTGGTCTTTTCCATGGAATGGAATTTTTATTGGTGAACACACACACACACACACACACACGACATACAAATCTCATGTCATTCCGGCGTTTCTTTCTGCCCGTTGGTTTAAATTCAATTAATTCAGGCGGGTTTTTTGTTTCCAATGATGCCCTATCTTATCCGTGGCCTTCTTGCTTTTTTTCTTGCTTTACTGGGTGTGATTATTTATTGTCATATTTGTCCTGCATGTCAATCAAACCCTGCTCCAACAATATTTGCTTGACGATATTTTCAGGACGTATTACCGTATATATAAAGGTGCTTTGTACTTGTCACATGTACATTACAGTACGGTGAAATTCTCTCAACCGAGTATAAAGGTCAGCCATGATATAGCACCACCGGAGCTAGAGTGCTTTAAGGAATGTGCTCAAGAGCTCAAGAGTGTCAGCTTGGCAATGCTGGGGCTCGAACCCGACCTTCCAATCTATAACCAAGAGCTTTAAGCACTGATACCAATTCCAAAATGGGGATTTTGAACGGACAGCCTTCCCATCAGAAGTGTAGCACTTTAACCAGTGGGATAAACAATGTGGCATGTAAGGCAGGTGGTTATTTTAATTTATTATTATTATTATTATTATTATTATTATTATATTATTATTGATTTGGGTTTATTTAATGTTGATTATTATTATTATTATTATTATTATTATTATTATTATTATTATTATTATTATTATTATTATTACTACTACTACTACCACTACTACTACTACTACTACCACTACTACTACTACTACTACTACTACTACTGTGTTAATAATAATAATAATAATAATAATAATAATAATAATAATAATATTTATTATTATTATTATTATTATTATTATTATTATTATTATTATTATGTGTTTTTTGTATGTGCTCTTTAATGTAGTAGCACGGTGGTATGAGCAACATATCACTATACTAAGTATATACAGTGTATATTTTATACAGAATATTTTATACATTCTATAATGTATATTTGTCAAGTAAACATTCTTGAACCAAATGTTTTGTACATTTTAAATTTGAAAATAGCTAAATAAATAGCTAAATGTATGTATATATATATATATATATATATATATATATATATATATATATATATATATATATATATATATATATATATATATATATGAAATGTTGCTGTCCTTGGTGCTGAAACACCTTTCAATTGACTTGCAATATATATATATATAGATATATATATATATATATATATATATATATATATATATATATATATATATATATATATATATATATATATATATATATATATATATATATAATATATATAAATCATCAGTAAACAATCTTTTTCAGTCAATTTTATCTTGGTGCCTTTGTTGAAGTAAACATTTCGTGCATTATAACCGCTCGTCCTAAACCTAAACCTTCGCTCGGTTCCCAACGGTGAAGACGGCATGAACTGCCAAGCTCCACTTCTCAGACAATCTTTAAAAAAAATGCCAGAAGATCCATCGTTTTCTGAAGGCTCTCGAACATCAAAACTGAGACACCCACATCTCTCGGTCCGATTTATGTCTAGCCAGACGAGCTCTTTCATGTCTGATGTTACCTACGGAACCCATGAAGAACTGCTGCTCAGCTACACTTGAAAGAATTTCGGCACTTTCTAGAAAACAAGACAATGACATGCTTACACCAATACAGCACTTCAATGTAGAAAACAACAGAATTTCATTTATCAAAAAAACAAACAAAAAAACAACAACGTTTGTTCTGTACAATCAGTTCATACTGCATTTTATTGTCCCTGTAATTGTATTCTGCACGTTGGCGTTAAAATCTAATCAAATCTACTGAAAAATGTAACCCTGTATGGTTGTTTTTCATTTTTCCGAACTACTTGAACTCTATTTGAGTTTTATTGGGAACCATATTATCATGAAAAGCCATTGAGAAAGGCGAAAGGAGTTTTGGGGGGGGGGGATTTCGTTTAAAGGCTTTTAAAGTATTTTATCTGATTACTGCCATGCATGTCCTACTAGTGTATCCTCAAGGGGAAATTTCATAAAAAGGAAAGTAAGGACAATTTCTCCTGTAAAAAGCAAAGGCTTTGGTGAATAACTATATTTCGAGTTTAGCTTTGAAGACAAAGAATTCCCTTTCAGAGGAAACATCTGGATGGATGGATCTCCTGTATTTTAAACTTATACATACATATACACAGATGTTATGTACACATCATGTTATCAAATTACATGATGATTTAAGAACAGGGTGCTGGTTAGAGGTTTACGAGCTCCCAAAGCTTCTTTGTATAGCATGTATATCTATCTATGTATCTATCTATCTATCTATATATATATTTTTTTCTGTATTGTAAACATATATATATATATATATATAGATATATATATATATATATATATATATAGATATATATATATATATATATATATATATATATATATCTATATGTACTTATACATACATATACACAGATGTTATGTCTTTAGGAGGCAAATTACATTATGATTTAAGAACAGGGTGCTGGTTAGAGGTTTACGAGCTCCCAAAGCTTCTTTGTATATCTATCTATGTATCTATGTATCTATGTATGTATCTATCTATCTATCTATCTATCTATCTATCTATCTATCTATCTATCTATCTATCTATCTATCTATCTATCTATATATTTTTTCTATATTGTAAACATATACAGACGTGGACAAAATTGTTGGTACCCTTTGGTCAATGAAAGAAAAAGTCACAATGGTCACAGAAATAACTTTAATCTGACAAAAGTAATAATAAATAAAAAAAATTCTATAAATGTTAACCAATGAAAGTCAGACATTGTTTTTCAACCATGCTTCAACAGAATTATGTAAAAAAATAAACTCATGAAACAGGCATGGACAAAAATGATGGTACCCCTAACTTAATATTTTTGTTGCGCAACCTTTTGAGGCAATCACTGCAATCAAACGCTTCCTGTAACTGTCAATGAGACATCTGCACCTCTCAGCAGGTATTTTGGCCCACTCCTCATGAGCAAACTGCTCCAGTTGTGTCCGGTTTGAAGGGTGCCTTTTCCAGACTGCATGTTTCAGCTCCTTCCAAAGATGCTCAATAGGATTGAGGTCAGGGCTCATAGACGGCCACTTTAGAATAGTCCAATTTTTTCCTCTTAGCCATTCTTGGGTGTTTTTAGCTGTGTGTTTTGGGTCATTGTCCTGTTGCAAGACCCATGACCTGCGACTGAGACCAAGCTTTCTGACACTGGCTAGTACATTTCTCTCTAGAATTCCTTGATAGTCTTGAGATTTCATTGTACCCTGCACAGATTCAAGACACCCTGTGCCAGACGCAGCAAAGCAGCCCCAGAACATAACAGAGCCTCCTCCATGTTTCACAGTAGGGACAGTGTTCTTTTCTTGATATGCTTCATTTTTTCGTCTGTGAACATACAGCTGATGTGCCTTGGCAAAAACTTCGATTTTTGTCTCATCTGTCCACAGGACATTCTCCCAGAAGCTTTGTGGCTTGTCAACATGTAGTTTGGCATATTCCAGTCTTGCTTTTTTATGATTCGTTTTCAACAATGGTGTCCTCCTTGGTCGTCTCCCATGTAGTCCACTTTGGCTCAAACAACGACGGATGGTGCGATCTGACACTGATGTTCCTTGAGCATGAAGTTCACCTTGAATCTCTTTAGAAGTCTTTCTAGGCTCTTTTGTTACCATTCGGATTATCCGTCTCTTAGATTTGTCATCAATTTTCCTCCTGCGGCCACGTCCAGGGAGGTTGGCTACAGTCCCATGGATCTTAAACTTCTGAATAATATGTGCAACTGTACTCACAGGAACATCTAGTTGCTTGGAGATGGTCTTATAGCCTTTACCTTTAACATGCTTGTCTATAATTTTCTTTCTGATCTCTTGAGACAGCTCTTTCCTTTGCTTCCTCTGGTCCATGTCGAGTGTGGTACACACCATATCACCAAACAACACAGTGATTACCTGGAGCCATATATATAGGCCCAATGGCTGATTACAAGGTTGTAGACACCTGTGATGCTAATTAGTGGACACACCTTCAATTAACATGTCCCTTTGGTCACATTATTTTCTGTGTTTTCTAGGGGTACCATCATTTTTGTCCATGCCTGTTTCATGAGTTTATTTTTTTACATAATTCTGTTGAAGCATGGTTGAAAAACAATGTCTGACTTTCATTGGTTAACATTTATAGAATTTTTATTTATTATTACTTTTGTCAGATTAAAGTTATTTCTGTGACCATTGTGACTTTTTCTTTCATTGACCAAAGGGTACCAACAATTTTGTCCACGTCTGTATATATATATATATATATATATATAGAGGTTTATGAGCTCCCAAAGCTTCTTTGAATAGCATTTATATCTATCTATCTATATCTATATATACGTATATATATATATATATATATATATATATATATATAGATATAGATCTATATATATATATATATATATATATATATATATTTTTTTTTTTTTTTTTTTTTTTTCCTTCTTCTTCCTGTATATTTTTCTTCTCTGTATTGTAAAAAACGTACATAAATAAATAAATAAATATATAAATATATATATATATATACATATAAATATAAATATATTTACAATACAGAACAACAATGTAAAAAATACTTTCCTGTAGTACCAAAGTTTAGGAGCTGCCATTGGAAACGCACTGGCGATGCAACACGAATGCTTCTTTGAAAATATACATGAGTAAAGGGGAAAATACGTGAAAATATACTATATAAAGATAATTTGGTATTTTTTAAAAAAATTATATGCATATATTTTTTTGGAAGCTGGGGCCAGACAGCGCCTCCTTGGGACACAAAGGGTTAAGGACCTTACCCAAGGGTGGCAGCTTGGCAATACCGGGGTCCATTAAACCACTGAGCTACACCCTCTCCCTATTCCTTTGTAAGAGAATGATGTAATATAAAGAATAAAAATAATAACGACATTAAATGAAAAAAAGCTGTAATTGCATATTGAGGAAACCCAGCTGTACTGTACATATTTAAAGGGTAAAAAAAATGCTTCAGTATGGATGCACAGGAAAAAATGACATGTGACTTTGCATGTGAAGGACTCGCTGCGTTAATTAGTAGCTTATTAAACGAGAGAGACATTTCATTGCTCATCCTGCCATCCTCTCTTCAGTTTGGCAATGCTAAACCGATATTTTCGGAAAGTGTTTGGGTCAATTTCTCCCCAAAGTTGAAAGCGTCTGGTTTGATGAATGTGTTTACTGAAGCACTCGTTTCATTTTAGCTTAACCAGAAAAAAACAAAACAAAAAATTAACATTCAGGAAATGTTTGTGTAATAAAAAGCAGAAATGAAACCGTGCAAATGATACAATAAAGACGTTAATTGCACGCGCTTGCACTTTATTCGGTAACGTCGTAATAAGTCCCGCTGTTTACGTTTTCCTGGAATAGAAATGATGCGGCTTACACTACAAAGGTTTGTGGACATTTGTATGTGCATTGTTTATTTATTTAGTTATCAATTTATTTTAATTATTTATTATATATATATATATATATATATATATATATATATATATATATATATATATATATATATATATATATATATATTAGCTTTTTTTTCCCCCTTTGTAATTCATTCAGTCTCCTGGGACCACTATATAGATTTTTGGTAGATTTCCACACATTCAATCACAAGGGCATTACTAATATCTGGTACTAGTAGGATGAGGAGGCCTGGGGGGCACTCAGACAGGGTTCAGGTTTGAGCTCTATAACAGGAAAAGCCCATAATCTTCCCGTCTAACATTGGATTGTGTGCACTAGAACATGCGTCAAAGAGTTAATAAAGGATCCAAACAAACAGTCACTATACAGCGACCCTGTGGCATGGAAGTTTAAGCGCCTTATTCAAGGACGCAATAGCCTGGGGGCTCGAACCCCTGACCTTTCAATCAGTTGCCCAGTGCCTTACCTTAACCTATGAGTTACCCGCTCCCTCAATTGAGGGTTAAGGGTCATACTCATGAGCCCAAGAGTCTGGTGATATCAGGGCTCGAACCCCTGACCTTCCAATCAGTTGCCCAGTGTCTTAATCACTGAGATTTCCACCTCGCTCAACTAAGGGTTAAGGGTGATGCTCATGGGCCCAAGAATCTGGTTATATGGGGGCTCGAACCCCGGACCTTCCAATTCGTTGCCCAGTGCCTTACCTCCCTCAATTGAGGGTTAAGGGGCATGCTCATGGGCCCAATAATCTGGTGATATTGGGGCTCGAACCCCTGACCTTCCAATCAGTTGCCCAGTGGCTTAAGTCCTGAGCTATCCCCCCTCCCTCAATTGAGGGTTAAAGGTCATACTCATGGGCCCAAGAGTCTGATAATATCAGGGCTCGAACCCCCGACCTTTCAATCAGCTCATTACATTTACATTTACATTTGCGGCATTTAGCAGACGTCCTTATCCAGAGCGACTTACAACTGAGCAATTGAGGGTTAAGGGCCTTGCTCAAGGGCCCACTAGTGGCATCTTTGTGGTGGTGGGGTTTGAACCCATGATCTTCCGGTCCAGAGTCCAACACCTTAACCACTGGGCTACCAACTCCCATTAAATGCTGAGCTACTCACCTACTTCAACTGAGGGTCAAGGGCCATACTCAAAGTCCCACTAGTGGCAGTGGGATTTGAACCTGTGACCTTCCAGTGCCTTACCCACATAGTCACCACCTCCACCGACGTTTAATGCTTTCACATCCCAATCCTCCAACATTTTTGGGATTTTTTTTTTTTGGGAAGAACCAAATATGTGAATAAACAAATGAAGCTTCTCTCTTTTTAAAACTTTCCACATCACACCTCGGCTAAATGCAGATTTTGTCATTCAGATAAAGCCTTGCACAAAATCAAAATGCTCCTATACGCCAAACACCCCTCGATACTGGATATTTATGACCGCGTTTTCTCCCATGGAGTGCTCTGTAATTGCTCTTCTACTAGTCATGTAGCACCTCATTAGTCAAATACAAGGCCAATGAGATATAAATATTTATGGCCAACTCGGTTATGACCTGGCTCACTTTCCTGCGCTAATACGGCACATCTGTTTCGCGCTTTCAAAGTACAGGCGGGCCAACGCTCTCAGCATCTCGATCAAGCAGAAATGATCATCGTAATCTTATTAAGCTACCAAATATCGTTTTGTTTTGGGGGGGACGGGACAAATATTCAATGGAATAACTTAAAGATAAGAAAAGATATATATTAATAAGTATTATTTAGCCTGTAAATAACACACATTGAAATTAAATAGCATGCTTTTCTAGTCTGAATTCAGAATGTCGTTTCGGATCGCCTCCAATTAATGCACACACTCTGCAAACTTTATTAAGGGCTAAAGTTGTTGACATCGCTGCACTAAAACTTCCCTGCAAATCAATCTTCATGTTTAATGTTTCTTTTGGCAGCCAAGATCTTTTTAAAGGTAGCGGTCATGCTCATTAGCACTTTTTTCACTGTATGTGGTGATGGTTGTTATTTTGAAGCGTCACTTAGTTTTATTTATTTATTTATTTTTTTTCCCTCGGTGTTCCCTATGGTCTATGGTCTTTCTTGTATTACCATCTTGTTTGTCTTAGCAGAATGTGATTCATGTGGTCTTTCTTGTTGTTGTTGTTGTTGTTGTTGTTGTTTTGATTTTCATTTCGAAACGACACTAATGACTATTTATTACTTTTGTATTTTTATTCTTTCGTTCGTCTTCTACCGCTTTATCCGACGTCTTTCTCGGGTCGCGGGTGAACCTGTGCCTATCTCAGGCGTCTTTTCCAAGGTGCCAATCAACCTACAGTGCACGGTTTTAGATCTGGGAGGAAACCGGAGAACCCTGAGAAAACGCCCCCTGAGGCACGGGGAGAACATACAAACTACACACACATACACACACACACACACACACACACACACACACACACACACACACACACGTGGCGCTGGTAGGAATCGAACCCCCGACCCTGGAGACGTGAAGCGAACATGCTAACCGCTAATTCACCGTGCCTGGAACAAAGTGTAAGCCTTTTGCGCCACTTGTACACAAAAAACAAACCTCCAGACCTTCTAGTATACGATTATTAACTCTTGTGACCTGTGATGTGTCACAAACACTTACACATAAACTTCACAAGGATCAATCTAAATGAATGTGTGATTTATATGGACATTAGAAGTGGTTAAAATTGTCAGAAGACTGTTGCTAAGTAGCTAGCAAACGCAAACACCGAGCATAAGATAGCTCTGGACTGAGACTAAGCCTTTAATACAGACAACAGTGACACTGTAAACAAAAGCCCTGTCATTTTCCTTGGTAAATAAGGTCCCTGAAATAAATAGTGAGGATTCAAAATAAATATTTACCAGCTGGGAATTTAAGCTAACTAGCCAGACTAGCATTCTCATCATTGCTAGCTTTACAGAGACATGTAGAGGACACACACACAGTGACAATAAAAGCAAGATAATGTTAAATGTTAAAAAAAAAATCTATATTTACCTCAGAAATCCTGATTAAACGATCAGGAAAGACTAATATTACACTTTATTTGCAATACAGAAGTGACTTTTAAATAAAAAAAAAGACGTCTATAAGCTATTTTTAGCTAGCATGTTGTTTGCTACGCTCAATAGTATAGCAAGATGTTGTTCATGTTGCTTTAATATTCATTCATTCATTCATTTTCTAGCGCTTTATCCGATCTTCCCACGGGGAGTCTGTGCCTATCTCAGGCGTCTATGGGCATTAAGGCAGGATACACCCTGGATGGAATGCCAACCCATCGCAGGGCACACACACATTCACACACTAGGGACAATTTTCCAAGGTGCCAATCAACCTACCGTGCATGAACCCGGAGAACCCGGAGAAAAACCCCCTGAGGCACAGGGAGAACATGCAAACTCCACACACACATTACTGAGACGGGAATCGAACCTGGATCCGAACGTGCTAACCACTACGCCACCGTGCCCCCTGTTGCTTTAATAGATATATGATTATTTGTTGCTTGTAAAAGATAGAGATAATTGCAATCCCCGCCTTTATGTGCTTTATGAACTTTAGATTCTATGAATATTCAGCCACAAGAGCATTTCGAAGGTCAGGCTCTGTTGTGCGGTGAGAAGACCTAGAGCTCGGCTGGTCATCGCAGTTTCCATCATCACCTCGGTGTTGCTTAGAGCTCGAGGTCAGGGTTTCTTACTGGGTTTCTTCACAATGTGCCGAGGAACCACATTTAGGTCAAACAAATCCACGGAAAAAAAAGGCGTGGAGCGAAATGACCTCCTTGCATGCGACCGTGTGAGTCTGGAAATCCCGGTTTTTACAATCAAGCGTTGGATTGCAGCGATTCAATCCTGGATCGACGCAAGTGCATGAAATTATCCAGGCAATTCTGAGCAGTGTGTCGAAGGTGGCGTATTTCTGTACATGCTACAAGGCTTTAACCTTCCAAGACCCGAATAGGGAAAGAAAAATAAGAGATTTTTAAGCCACGGATGCAGATATCGGCTTTTTTTTTTTTTAATTTTCTTCCATTCGAATGTATATTTTAGTACATTTTTAAAGAAAAGTACTATTTTAACATAGCTGGGAGCAGCATTTTTTTCACTAAGAACAAACACACACAGAAAAACGAAGGGTTCATGTGGAGTGTGAATTTCTTACGTAACAACAAATCACCAATTTTTCATTCATTCATTCATTCATTCATTCATTCATCTTCTACCGCTTGTTCCGATCTTCCCTCGGGTCACGGGGAGTCTGTGTCTATCTCAGGCGTCTATGGGCATTAAGGCAGGATACACCCTGGATGGAATGCCAACCCATCGCAGGACACACACACACACACACACACACACATTCATACACTAGGGACAATTTTCAAAGTTGCCAATCAACATACCGTGCATGTTTTTGGACCGGGGGAGGAAACCGGAGAACCCGGAGAAAAACCCCCTGAGGAACGGGGAGAACATGCACAAACTCCACACACACATGGCCGAGACGGGAATCGAACCCGGACCCTGGCGGTGTGAGGCGAACGTGCTAACCACTAAGCCACCGTGCCCCGTCCAATTTTTCATTTTTTTTTAATTATTTTATTATTTGAAACTATTTCAAGGGCTTTGACGTGAATATATTTGAACTTTCAATTTACAGTCCATTTAAGCATTTGCAAGATGTATGATTTCATGGCTTTATGGCAAAGAATATTCGAGACACATTTGCTATTCATTGGCATTGTGAGGCTAAACAATGGGAGCCATTTGCCATTGTAAATGCAGTTTTTCTATTAAGAAAATTGCAGATGTTTTTTTTTTTTTTATTTTGAGAATAATACTTTTCTAACCATGAGTATTACAGAGGTGACAGAGATAAATTAAATTGCTGGAAATATGGCACCATGTACAAAAAAAGTGAATGCAAATAGTAGACTAGATGCAGAAAATATTGTTATAATGTGTGCATATATTATCCAGAGTGTGTGTATGCATATATATATATATATAGATATATATATATATAGATATATATATATATATATATATATATAGATATATATATATATATATTATATATTATATTTATAATTAATTTTATTTTTGGATGGGTCATTATTATTTTTATTATTAATTATTATTATTATTATTATTATTATTATTATTATTATTATTATTATTATTATTATTATTATTATTATTATTATTATTATTATATATTATATGTTTTTTTTTTTGGTCACATATCCATTACAGCACAGTGAAAGTGTTTTTTTTCGCATTTTACCCCAAACTAGTTTGGGGTCGAAGCACATGGTCAGCCATGATACGGCGCCCCCTGGAGCAAAGAGGGTTAAAGGTCTTGCTCAAGGACCCAAGAGTTGCAGCTTGGCGATACCCGGGGGCTCGAACCCCCGGACCTCCCTATCAGAATCCCAGAGCCTTAAACCGCCTGAGATACATCCACCTAACCCCCCCCCCTTCCCTTTCTCAGTTGAGGGTTAATGGGGGCATTGCAGAAGTGCCCACTAGTGGCAGTAGCATATATTTGAGTAGCAAATCAAAGAGCCGTGCTTTGCTTTGCCAATAAGAAACAGAGATGGAAGCACACTCAATACTTTTTTAAAGCTCTAAAATCAGGATGTGAAATGAGACGCAATGGCAACAGACAAAGCTGTCAAACGTTATATATATATATATATATATATATATATATATATATATATATATATATATATATATATATATATATATATATATATATATATTGATATTGACGATAACGTTTCAGTACAATGACAGAACAGTGATTACTTCAGCACTCGTTTTCAGAAGGGACATTGATCAGCCAAGTCAAGAGCAATGATGAGAATCCTTCTGGCCCAAGTCCTTGAATGACATTTACATCAGGAGATATGAGAGAGAGAGAGAGAGAGAGAGAGAGAGAGAGAGAGAGACTGGATGGTGTGGATGCTGCTTATGATGATGTGGTTTAGTTTATACATTGCAGTATAATCTTGAATATATAAAGTGCATTTGTTTAAACCCCATTTGGCTAATACAAGTGTGTATGGAGGTGCGTGTTGGCGTGATATGACATCATCTATGATCTGTTGATCATTTTCTCCTTTTAAGTTGGACCTGAAACGCTACGGAAAGAGGCTTTTATTTTTTTTATTGTTTTCACGCACAAAACATTTTTTATTTACAATTATTTCCGTTATAATTTGTTAAAATACACGTTATTTTAACCGTGCTGCTTTCAAGCTTAATAACAATTTTACATTGTTATTGTGATTGTTCCTATTAAAATAGAATTTCTATTTATATGTACATTTTATGTAATTATTATTTATATATATATATATATATATATATATATATATATATATATATAATAAAATGGGGCACGGTGGTTTAGTGTTTATCACGTTCGCCTCACACCTCCAGGGTCCGGGGTTTCGATTCCCGTCTCGGCCATGTGTGTGTGGAGTTTGTGCATGTTCTCCCCGTGCCTCAGGGGGTTTTTCTCCGGGTTCTCCGGTTTCCTCCCCCGGTCCAAAAAAAACATGCACGGTAGGTTGATTGGCACCTTGGAAAAATTGTCCCTAGTGTATGAATGTGTGTGCATGAATGGGAGTGTGTGTGTGTGTGTGTGCCCTGCGATGGGTCGGCATTCCATCCAGGGTGTATCCATCCAGGGTGCCTTAATGCCCATAGACGCCTGAGATAGGCACAGAGACTCCCCGTGACCCAAGGGAAGATCGGATTTTATAGCGGTAGAAGATGAGAAGATGAATGAATATATATATATATATTTAATTTATTATTATTTATTTATTTAGTATATATATATATATTTAGTATATATATCCAGAGACATAAGCAATAAAATGTTTAAAGAATAAAACTGACTAGGAAAAAAAAAATCAATACTAAAGTACATGGTTGCAAAGCTGTTGTTTGCAATTGAAGCTCATTCGAGTCGTTTGTGGTAAACAGCAATTAGGTTTTTGTGCAGGAGAGCTGTTCATTTTTGCCTCATTCCACTTATCACTTCATCAACATGGTTATACGTCTCTCTCTCTCTCTCTCTCTCTCTCTCTCTCTCTCTCTCTCTCTCTCTCTCTCTCTCTCTCTCTCTCTCTCTCTCTCGGCTTTTAAAATCCCACAACATTTGTTTCCCATCTTTTAAATTCGCTTCAATGCGTTTCGAGTCAAGAGTTTGGTCTGCAATTATTTTGGCTGCATGTCTTTATCGCGACATGCGTCTTCTTTCCCGTTTATTTTTTTTTGTTTAATGAGCTTCGATTTTTGCTTTAATGTCGTTTTTTAAATATATATTTATTTATTTATTGTTTTTTTTTTACTGATTATATCAGGTACGATTTTTGAAGGTATAAGTTGAAAGGGAACTTTTTGACATTTTTAAATCTATTTATTATTTTTTAAACATTTTTTGGAGTATTTGGAGGTGGTGGTGTAGCCCAGTGGTTAAGGTGTTGGACTCTGGACCAGAAGATCATGGGTTCAAACCCACCACCACCACCAAGCTGCCTCTAGTGGGCCCTTGAGCAAGGCCCTTAACGCCCCTCAATTGCTCAGTTGTAAGTCGTTCTGGATATAAGGGCATATATATATATATATATATATATATAGATATATATATAGATATATATATAATATATATATATATATATATATATATATATATATATATATAGAAATATATATAGGTATATATATAGATATCGATATATATATATATATAGTGATTCGTCCACCCATTGCCAGAAGATCGTAGGTTCATATCCCACCACCACCAAGCTGCCACTAGAGGGCGCTTGAACAAGGTTTATCTTCCGCCAAATGCCGTAAAACGTTCGATTGATGTCAATCTATTCCATATTCTTCCTTTGATAAAGGTTAATCTCACGTTATACCGCAATAAGCAATAATTACTGAAAAGTGTGTCACGAAACGTTGTGTGGTCCAATTTTTGAAGAACCTCTTTTTCCTGCGGATGATTTTAGACAGCTAACAAAATCAACAATATGAACACCTCTGACCAGGCGATTCAGATTTGCATTTTGTAAATGGCATCCCATTTAATCCTGATTGTGTCTGTTATTATAACTTCCACCATGGAGATTTTTCTTGTGAAGATTTGCACTTATTCGTTCGCATAAGCGTCAGGAAAAGGTGGCGTGCCATAGGTTTTTTTTTTTCTAACGCTTTATAGCAGTCCACTCAAGATCTTCCACTCAAAAAACATTAAAATACTTCTTAATGCTGTCATGCTGGAACAGGTTTCAAGTGAAGGGAAAATGTCATGCGTCATGCGAGCCGCATCAAAAACCCTCCGATACGATCTCTGTGAAAAAAAAAAAATATAATATATATATATATATATATGGGATTGTATTAGAAGAAACTGTATAGGGTTGTTATTATTATAGGGACAGAGGGTCATGTGACCTCTTGGCATTCATTCCATGAGAAAGCAAAAAGAAAAAAAAAAAATATATATATATATATATATATATATTTTTTTTTTTAGGTTTTTTTTTTTTTTTTTCATGCATTCATCTTCTACCGCTTTATCCGATCTTCTCCTCGGGTCACGGGGAGTCTGTGCCTATCTCAGGCGTCTATGGGCATTAAGGCAGGATACACCCTGGATGGAATGCCAACCCATCGCAGGGACACACACACACACACACACACACAAACACACTAGGGACAATTTTTCCAAGGTGCCAATCAACCTACCGTGCATGTTTTTGGACCGGGAGGAAACCGGAGAACCCGGAGAAAAACCTCCTGAGACACGGGAAGAACATGCAAACTCCACACACACATGACCGAGACGGGAATCGAACCCGGATCCTGGCGGTGTGAGGCGAACGTGCTAACCACTACGCCACCGTGCCCCCTATATATAGATATATATATATATATATATATATATATATATAATATATATATATATATATAGTATATATATATATATATATATATATATATATATATATATATATATATATATTTATTTATTTATTTATTTATTTTTATTTTTTGCTTTCTCATGGAATGAATGCCAAGAGGTCACATGACCCTCTGTCCCTATAATAATCCTCCCTATACGTGAACGATCCCAGTCTTTTCATCTGTATTTGGAGTCTCTCACACACACACACACACACACACACACAAACCCCAGTGCCATCTGCACTGTAAAACTGTTACTTAGCAACTGCCATTTTTCTTTTCTTAGTCTTGCCCGGCATGACAGATGCAATTATTTACTTTGGCCAGCGCTACAGAACTGGTGCAAAAGCAACAAAATACAAAGATCTTTGCACATTAGTGGTGCCAGATGCACTTCAAACTATCTGACTAACAGCTCTGGTGATCTCGCTTTCTTTCTGAAGAAGCGTTCCAGTGAAAATAATACAGCGAAGAAAACAATAACAATAACGAACAAACAAAACAAAAAAAAACACGAATGGGAATGAAAAAATAGTAAAAAAAAACAAATGTTGCTTCACCTTTCGTTTGATGGTTTATGTCTGTTAATCCTTTGCGTACTGTGTGTTGTTATGTCTATTAATAAGCAGGTCGCATTTCTACTCACAACGGAGCAATTGAGGGTTAAGGGCCTTCCTCAAGGGCCCCACTAGTGGCATCATGGTGGTGTTGGTGGTAGGATTTGAACCTTGCGACCTTTCCGGTCCAGAGACCAATTAACTCATTATCACCGTGGGGCCACATCAGCATTATGGCTTCCCTCAAAGGGCCGGGTGTTATTATAAGACAGTATATAGTGTTTGATCGCCCTCGGTAAATGCCGATGTGGGATACGCTGTACTCTAGTGGCGGGATGCCGTCACTACACGAATAAAACAGTCGCATGCATTGTGTAGTTTATTATTAATGCCCGCTTTAATCCCATACTATCCTATAAATCCTATACAAGCCTATACAGTTTTATGCAATCATATACATCCCATACAATCCTATACAATCCCATATAACAATCCCATATAATACAATCCCATAACAATCGATCCCATACAACCAATAATCCTATACAATCCCATATAACCCCATACAATCCTAGACATTCCATACACTTCTATACACCCCATACAATCCTAGACAATCCCATACAATCCCATACACCCAATACAATCCTATACAATCCCATACAATCCTAGACATTCCATACAATTCTATACACCCCATACAATCCTAGACAACCCATACAATTCTATACACCCCATACAATCCTAGACAACCCATACAATTCTATACACCCCATACAATCCTAGACATTCCATACAATTCTATACACCCCATACAATTCTATACACCCCATACAATCCTAGACAGCCCATACAATTCTATACACCCCATACAATCCTATACACCCCATACAATTCTATACACCCCATACAATCCTAGACATTCTATACAATCCTATACAATCCCATACAATCCTATACATTCCATACAATTCTATACACCCCATACAATCCTAGACATTCCATACACTTCTATACACCCCATACAATCCTATACAATCCCATACAATCCTATACATTCCATACAATCCTATACAACATATAAATGAGCAGAGCGTTATTTTAAGACAATCGTACACCTTTTAAGATCTTGCAGGCCACGTAAAACGACCTGGCCATGAGTGTGCTATAGAGATTTATGACCTCTAAGGGATGAAACTCATTACCATCAGGTCACGTCAGGCATATTTGGTCCTTTCCAAACATCTGGCTTGATGTTATGACACATTATAGCTGCGCTCGAGGCAACACCGGGGAACTAAATATGGCAAAATATCACGATTGTTTGGTGTAGAAGCTTCAGAAGACACGACTCCAGGTGCAGGAAGCAATTTAAATGATTTCCTTTTGGGAATTGATATAAATAGCGCTGTTGAGGGCTCGACATCAAGAGTAAATTGGGGATTACCGAAATGCCAGGGATGTTAACTCTCAGCAACAGAGAATGAAAAATATGACTGCAGATATGAACGTATTATTTGTGAAATTACATGTTGTAGACTTAAAAAGAAAAGCTGGGGTACGGTTTGTTTTTGCAAATTGAAAATGACTTAAGGACATGATTCAGTCTGTTCGATGTGATCAGCGCAAGGTTTGATTCGGGATCATGTTCGCAACATGTCTGTATTTGCCCTCGGTGTGTATAATCGCAGGTTATTTCGATAAATCAACAACACCTTGGTGTAAAATACGTATAACACAATTTTAATTTTGTTTATTTATGTATTTATTTATTTTTTGGACACCTGCCTATAAGATCCGTTTGCTATACTATGCAATCCCATACAATTCTATACATCCCATACAATCCAACACAATTCCATGCAATCCTATACATCTCATATAATCCCATACTATCCTATGCATCCTATACAGTCTTATGCAATCCTATACATCACATACAATCCTATACATTCCATACAATCCTATACATCCCATAAAACCCCATGCAATCCTAGACATTCCATACAACCCTATACAATACCATACAATCCTATGCAGTTCTATACATCCCATGCAATCCTATACAATCCCATATAGTCCTATACAATCCTATACAATCATATACATCCCATACAGTCCTATACAATCCTATGCAATTCTATACAATCCTATACAATTATATGCAATCCTATACATCCCATACAATCCTATGCAATTCTATACAAACCTTTACAATCCCATACAATCCTGTACAATTATATGCAATCCTATACATCCAATATAACCCCATACTATCCTATGCATCCAATACAGTCTTATGCAATCATATACATCCCATACAATCCTATACATTCCATACAATCCTATACATCCCATACAATCCTGTGCAATCCTAGACATTCCATACAATCATATAAAATACCATACAATCCTATACATCCCATACATCCCTTTACAATACCATACAATCCTATGCCGTTCTATACATCCCATACAATCCTATACAATCCCATACTAATCCCATACAGATCCCATCCCATAAACCCATACTCCCATACATCCCATACAATCCTATGCAATTCTATACAATCTCATACAATACTATACAAACCTATACAATTATATGCAATCCTATACATCCCATACAATCCTAGACATTCCATACAATCCTGTACAATCCTAGACAATACAAGACATTTAAATCCATACAATCCTATACAACACCATACAATTCTATGCAATTCTATGCAATCCTATACATCCCATACAACCCCATACAATCCTAGACATCCCATACAACCCCATACAATTCTAGATATTCCATGCAATCATATACATCCTTTACAATCCTATTCAATTCCATACAATCTCGTAGATCCCATACAATCTTATGCAATCCTATACAAATATTTTTTTCTTAGTAGGTTAGCACAGAAAAAAAACAAAAACAAATCCTGCATTGTTACTGAATAATTGTTCTATAAATGACGACATAGTAAATCTTATAGAAACCTCTGAACACCTGAGAACATTATCCAATTGCAGTCTTTTATTTTGCAGGGTAATAATCGCACAAGCGTGACTACACGACTACACTGCGTCTTATCGCCTAACTGTCTCTTAAAAACGTGCCGTTGTGCAATATTAACTCCGGATGTGTGGGGAAGAAGATTGCTCTTGAAACATTACACCACCTTATATACAGAGCTGGGGGACGAATTCCACAGAAAACACATTGTGATGGGTTTTATAGCTAATAGAGAAAGAATATTGTTAAATATTTCTCTCTTTTGCCGTTTCTTCTTTCTCCCCTCTCCCTCCCTCTCTCTCCCTCTCTCTCCCTCTCTCTCTCTCTCTCTCTCTCTCCTCTCTCTCTCTCTGTCTGCAGGAAAACGCTGTAGAGAAATGAATTGTGTAAATGTATAAAAACCTACCTATCAACCAACTTCAACTTATATGTTTGCAAATCCTTGTGGGTCGGAGTAAAATGATTTCCTAGGTTGAATAATTTTAAATTCTCTACTTATAAAATAAAGATCCCTACTTTTATCGCTATTGTGCGAGCGTGCGTGTGTGTGTGTGTGTGTGGGTGTGTGTGTGTGTGTGGATTAGGAAAAGCATAATTTCTCTGTAATACTTGCTCCTCTGGCTAGAACAAATGTAATATATACATCACTGTCATCTCTTTCATCATCTGCATTGTTTCTACAGTGTATATATATATAATATATATATATATATATATATATATAATATATAATATATATATATATATATATATATATTATAAAATTTCTTTAGAGTTTAATTATTAATTAATAGTTAATTCGTTCCTCAGAAACGCCTTTGCCTGAATCCGATGTTAACCGAACTGAATTATCTCATTGTCTCCGGTCATGATCACGGAAGTAATTTGGCAACGTTTTCCTCTAGGTGCGCTCCAGACCTAATGCACTGGAAACTGAAGGACGTGTTAACCGACACCAAATCCCGATAAACATCCGATGTTAAGCTTAAAGTGACATACACTGAGGCACCACTGTGTATATATCTATCTATTTATTATCTATCTATCTATCTATCTATCTATCTATCTACTCATCTATCGTATCTATCTATCTATCTATATATATATATATATATATATATATATATATATATATACTATATATATATATATATATATATATATTCATTCATTCATCTTCTACCCGCTTTATCCGATCTTCCCTCGGTTCAACACGGGGAGTCCTGTGCCTATCTCAGGCGTCTATGGGCATTAAGGCAGGATACACCCTGGATGGAATGCCAACCCATCACAGGACACACAGACACACACACACACACACACACACTAGGGACAATTTTCCAAGGTGCCAATCAACCTACCGTGCATGTTTTTTGGACCGGGGAGGAAACCGGAGAACCCGGAGAAAAACCCCCTGAGGCACGGAGAGAACATGCACAAACTCCACACACACATGGCCGAGACGGGAATCGAACCCGGACCCTGGCGGTGTGAGGCGAACGTGCTAACCACTAAACCACCGTGCCCCATATATATTTTATATATATATATATATATATATATATATATATATATATATATATATATATATATATATATATATATCACAATGATTTTAATCAGTTTCAATTTGAATTTCTTGTTTTTACTTTTTCTGCAAATATTTTATTTATAAATTACGCTACGAGGCTCCAATTCGCTAAATGTAATTACATTTGAATACGTCGTTATAATATACAACAGTGCTGTATTCCAATTTTCTTCTAAAAAAAATAAATAAATAATAAAGTTTGGCAACTACAGTAT
>JACRUU010000004.1:6757596-6767596 GCA_030449085.1 Kryptopterus vitreolus
CGCCATGTGTGCACAGACAGTCATACATTTTACAAAGGGTGATTTATCCTAGTCAGACTACGGGAATGGCTTTTTAGGAGCTAAAGTAACACGGAGAACTTAGAAGAAGTCCATGCAGACTTCCTAAATTTACCCGTTTATATGGAAAGCACCCAAAAGCGGAACATAATTCTTAAAGGAGCCACGTACCGTATTTGACAATTGAAACAACCACGCAGAAAATTCTCTAGGAATCATTTTCAATAGGGAATTAATTAATTAACAAGTTAATAATATGAATATTTAAAAGAATAAAAAAGTGAAATGCAAGTAAAATAATCCATCATTTTATTTTGAAGAGAGATTTGGAATGAGATTGAGTTATTTATAACATATACTCACAATGAGGTTAGAATATTAAACACATGAAAAGTATTCATTTATGGCACATTGGGAACAGCAAAATATGTGTGTAATTTTAATCTTAAATTTTATATTAAAATTAAATATTTGAATCTATTCACAGCACTAATTAATATATATATATATATATATATATATATATATATATATATATATATATATATATATATATATATATATATATATATATATATATATATATATATATATATATATATATATTCATTCATTCATTCATTCATTCTTCTACCGCTTTATCCGATCTTCCCTCGGGTCACGGGGAGCCTGTGCCTATCTCAGGCGTCTATGGGCATTAAGGCAGGATACACCCTGGATGGAATGCCAACCCATCGCAGGGCACACACACACACACACACACACACACATTCATACACTAGGGACAATTTTCCAAGGTGCCAATCAACCTACCGTGCATGTTTTTTTGGACCGGGGGAGGAAACCGGAGAAACCGGAGAAACCCGGAGAAAAAACCCCCTGAGGCACGGGGAGAACATGCAAACTCCACACACACATGGCCGAGACGGGAATCGAACCCGGATCCTGGCGGTGTGAGGCGAACGTGCTAACCACTACGCCACCGTGCCCCTTATATATATATATATATATATATAGATATATATATATATATATATATATATATATATCTTATATAGATATATATATATATATATATATATATATATATATATATATATATATATATAATTTTTTAAATATATTTTATTATTATATAACTATATATATAAGGTATATATATATATATATATATATATATATATATATACATATAAAAAGATATATATATATATATATATATATATATATATATATATCTTTTTTTTTTTTTTTTTACAATTTAAGGCAAAATTTTTGCCCTGTCTTGCTATGGCACACAGGGCAATAAAAGAAAACAATAAATATTTTGTTTTTTTCCCCAGCAACATTTTTTTTTTCCTCAGGAAGTGAAGTTTCCGCTAAATAATAAAATAATGCATTCTTGTCAATCATAAGACAACACCGGGCAACGCATTTCTTCCTCTTCTTCTTCTTCACAAAAAGCTATCTGCTTATTACTCGGAGGTAATACATATCCGATATTCCCGCCACCTGCTGCTGGAACGTATTATGTGTCTTCGGGGTGATAATTAGACCTTAAAAAACATCCCATTCGTTTGAAGCATGGGTCTGAGTTCTGTGAACGTGCAACATCATTTCCTTTGCCTTCAGCAAGATCACACAGCCACTGGGTAACGGTGCTGAACAACAGCCTCCAAATGAGCCGTGCAACCTGAGCTTTAGCTCGCCAGTTTGTGTAGCGACGGCTATTCTCGCCAAGACTTCGTTTCCCGGCGGTTATTAAAGCGCTAAACAAGCCGAGAGTGCGATGATAACTTTAACCCTTTCATTCGGGTTTACGAGAGGTTTTAGAAATATTTGGAAATGTTTTTTATTGATATATCCTATATGAAAAAAAAAAAAACCCAGACCTCTACCCTTGTCATATGGCGTCTCGGTAATAAGGCTGGGGTTAAAAATAATTACATTGACATTTGTTGCATTGTTAAAGCACTCGTATTTAGCTTCAGCATGTCTTTTTATTTTCTGAAAGAAAAAAAAAACCTGTTCTGGTGTTAGATAATAAGTCGGGCTGTCATTCATTTATTCATTCATTCATTCATCTTCTAGCGCTTTATCCGATCTTCCCTCGGGTCACGGGGAGTCTGTGCCTATCTCAGGCGTCTATGGGCATTAAGGCAGGATACACCCTGGATGGAATGCCAACCCATCACACACACACACACACACACACACACATTCATACACTAGGGACAATTTTCCAAGGTGCCAATCAACCTACCGTGCATGTTTTTGGACCGGGGGAGGAAACCGGAGAACCCGGAGAAAAACCCCTGAGATACGGGGAGAACATGCACAAACTCCACACACACATGGGCGAGACGGGAATCGAACCCGGACCCTGGCGGTGTGAGGCGAACGTGCTAACCACTAAGCAACCGTGCCCCCTCGGGCTGTCAATCAATTCAAATATTTAATTGCGATTAATCACACGATTGCCATGAGTTCACTCGTGATGAATCGCACGTTTTTCAATGTACCATAAATGAATACTTTTCATGTTTTTAATAACTGTAACGTATTATAATTTTATACATTTCTCTCAAAATCTCTCCCTTTTACTCTGGAAATTATTCTTTTAATATAAATTTCTTGTTATTTTAAATGGTACTTGTTTAATATTTGTTTGAAGTGTAAAATATGGGACGTGGCTCCTTTAAGAATTGTGTTCCGGTTGCTTTTCCATATAAACTGGTGATACGGTGTTTAGGTTATACGGAAGCGCTTTATTGCGTTCATTGCGTTCGGGCTAAAAATGCGCTTTATTGCAGTAATACGGATTTGGGAATGCGATGCGCTTGCGTAAGGTTCCATACGGTCATATACGCTAATATAGTGAGGAGATCGTACCTGTTGTGAATGCGCAGCTAGGGGGCGTCATTCAGGGGGGGGGATTTAGGAAGTGTGAGTGTATGCGCTGAGCGTTTCTTATTCGGGGTTCGTTCATTCGCACAACACGACGCAGAGTGAAATAGCAGATCGTTCGCGTAGTAATGCATACTGTGTTAATCACACCTTAATAACAGCACTAATAATAAGCATATGAGCATACTGTATAATATATATATATATATATATATATATATATATATATATATATATATATATTTATATATATATATAAAATATATATATATATATATATATATGAGCATACTAGTTAAAACGTATATATTCACTCTTTATCCGTCTTTCCGTGCTGCTATGAAATTTGACCAGGCACTCCACATAATATAATATTTCATACAAAAATGCTTGACTTCCCAATCAAGGCTGGATGCTGGGACCCCTGTGGCTGTGTGACTGTGTTAAACGTGAACGTGTGAAGAGGAAAGGTAGATCTGATCAAAGTTGAAGCAGCCTGCCTGTAGGGTTTTAACTCACTCACTGATATATATACGATATATATATATATATATATATATATATATATATATATATATATATATATAATATATATATATATATTATATACTCGCTCTCAAGGTCCAATGCAAAGTCACGAGCGTGACGTAATCCTTAGCGAAAGCCATCGTGTGTGTGCCGCTTTCGTCGAGATCTACAGCGATGTAAAACTCACTGAAGATGTGTTGGCGTGTGTACTCGTCCTCAAAGCACCTCGTCATTTGACCTTTCGGCCGCGTAGCTGCTGTCAGCTCTGCACTACAGTCGGCCAAACGTGATCAATGTCTATGAATATTTAGCAGCGAATCTTTACCATGACATTGTCGTAGCGTTCATTCATTCATCTTCTAGCGCTTTATCCGATCTTCCCTCGGGTCACGGGGAGTCTGTGTCTATCTCAGGCGTCTATGGGCGTTAAGGCAGGATACACCCTGGATGGAATGCCAACCCATCACACACACACACACACACATTCATACACTAGGGGACAATTTTCCAAGGTGCCAATCAACCTACCGTGCATGTTTTTGGACCGGGGGAGGAAACCGGAGAATCTGAGAACCCGGAGAAAAACCCCCTGAGACACGGGGAGAAAACATGCAAACTCCACACACACACATGGCTGAGATGGGAATCGAACCCGGACCCTGGCGGTGTGTGAGGCGAACGTGCTAACCACTAAGCCATCGTAGAGTAGTAGTGTTTCTTTCTACTTCTCATCCCAGCAAATTGTTTAAATCGCTCGCAAAATGTGCTTTTTCACGCAGCCGTCCTGTAGCGTTTTTATTACGAACCCAAGCCATGGGACCTTTTCACATCCGCCAATGTTACAACCTGGAACTAAAATAATCTTCCCTTCTCTGACAAACGCCCTCTAATTTTCTAATTTACCAGATCACTGAGTCAAGGTTGTAGCAGATTCTTTCCATTTACTTTTTCTTTTTCTTTTTTTGAGTGCAGTTTTAACTGTATATCATGAAATGTGCAGCGTTCAGGATGAACCAGACTTTGTCCAGGAGCAAATGTGTTCATATTGAGGTTAACTAAAGAGATTAAATAACACCAGGCATCCTTTTTTCCTGTTCTGTCACTGGTTAGAAGCAGCTGTACCTCCATGTTAATCACTTACGACGTAAAATATTGATCATATATATATATATATATATATATATATATATATATATATATATATATTCCCAAATCCGTCTTACGCAATAAAGCGCATTTTTTCCGAACGCAATAAAGCGCTTCCGTATAACCTAAACGTATCACCAGTTTATATGGAAAAGCAACCGGAACAACAATTCTTAAAGGGGCCACGTCCCATATTTTTTTTACACTTCAAACAAACACTAAACATTGAAATGAGCAAGAAATAATATTAAAAGAATTATTTCCAGAGTAAAATTATTATGAAATAATCGATAATTTTATAATATAATAATTATAATTATAATTTATAATATAATAAAGGGAGATTTATATAATTATTGATAGAATTATAACATTTGTTACAGTTAGTTAGAGTCTTAGAAACATGTATGTATATATATATATATATATATATATATATATATATATATAAAGCATACAGAAGGCATCCTGTACAGCCAAAAAAAAAAAAAAATGCTAATAATGCCATCTTGAAACGCATTTATCGGAACCCCCTCTGACCCCCGCGGTTGCACTCTGTGCTTTGATTTACATTCCATAACGACTCTGTGTTTATTGAACATTTCCAGGTTGGTGTTGCGTGCCAGAAGCTCATTGCCGTATTTATCCCATTATCCTATTGGCTGAGAACTTGGCAACCAGAGATGCCAATCAATCACCTCCTTGCCCTCCACCGGGAGGCCTGGTGGATTTATGGATGTGTGTAGCTGCTCTTTGCTATTTCTCCTGCTGGGCATCAAAAACATTCTGGCAAAGACGTGTGGTGAAGGACAAGACATTAGTCAGGCCGGTGTCACGGGTAATTAGCATACATTAACTGTTGTAAGTAAATTACGGTGCCTGTCAGCCGGGCCAATGGGAGAAATAATAATAATAATAATAATAATAATAATAATAATAATGAGTAGAACAGTATGTTCTTTTGCTCCGCCATGACCAAGCCAATACCTTTAGAGGCGGGTATCATTCGTTAGGTTTGGTCGGGACGAACGACGTCGTTTAAAACTGCATTACGTCGAAAGCAAGATGCATAGTGGAACGCAGCCGCTGGAAATGAATGATACTGTAAACACAGTTGTTGTGTTCCTTCATGGTAGGGGTCTCTCAGCTACTCCATCGCTTTGCGTCATGGTTGGGTTTTTAGGATACTTTTAAATGCAGATTCCCGTGCATCAAAAAGAGCATTAAATAAGATACTGGTCAGGCATCCATACTGTTCCTGGATCAATTGCTACAAGGGGCGCCCATAAAGAATAAATAACTTACATTATTTACCAGTTTACATTTACATTTGTGGCATTTGGCAGACGCTCTTATCCAGAGCGACTTACAATTGAGCAAATGAGGGTTAAGGGCCTTTCTCAAGGGCCCAGCAGTGGCAGCTTGGTGGTGGGGGGATTTGAACCTGCGATCTTCCGGTCCGTAGGCCAACACCTTATACGTTGCAGAACAGTGAAATCCTTTCTTCGCATGTCCCAGTCGGGAATCAAGGCGCCCCCTGGGCCTTGCTCAAGGACCCAAGGGCGGCAGCGTGGCGATACCGGGGATCGAACCCACGATAAGACGATCAGTAACTTAGCGGCTTAAACCACTAGGACATCACCCCATCATCTATTTTGGAAATCTACCCGAATTTTCTCCACAACACTTGTCTATTACACACTCTAGACCAGGGGTGTCCAAACTTTTAGTAAAGAGGGCCAGATTGGGTGAGGTGAAACTATGTTTGGGACATTCAGTCTGACATCCCTTGAACATTAAAATTAAATGCAAATGAACAAATGAATGATTTGTTTTTATTGCAAATGGCAGACTTTTCATTTCTTCACTCATAAAGCAAATAAATCTAAACATGTTTGGACTAAAATGACTGTCTTTCATATTTTAAGGCCGTATAAACTAAAGAAAATATTCAGGAAGATTAAACATATCGAGGTTGATTTGAAACATATATATTATTGACTATTAAATGGCAAACTGTAAACCTGTAAATCCAAATCCTGTCAACAGGAAAACAAACACTAACATTGATCTTATTCTGAAGTACAAAACAAGGGCAGATAAAAACATATTTGTTATTTTATTTTGCCTTAATTGATGAATACGGTGGAATTTTATAGCTTTGCCTCCGTCTTCTCTGACCTATACTGTTAGTCAACAGTTCTGGCGGACCGCATATTATTGATTTAATGGGGGGGGGTATGAATCATGAATCCGGCCGCATCCGGACTTCGGACATGCCTGCTGTAGACGCATGTCACATGACTTACCTCCATACTCTACCTTCTTAAAGGGGTTGTTCCGGCCGCTAATACATAATACATTACCTCTCAATCGAATCCCACCAGCCACATGTTAGCAAAATAAACAAACAAAAAAGAAAACAAACTTTGGAAAGTTTCTTTGCCCAGAATAAAAGAGCCAATGAGGAGACAGGAGAAGATCCTAAGAAAAAGACATTTGGTCATTCCGACGCACCGAACCAGCGACTCTTAATGACCAGTTTTTATGCCGCTCGTTGTTGTGTTTATCCGCCACACTTTAAAGGCCGGTCTGTGAAAATATTGCTTGATATTAAAGCCATCTGTGGCGCAAAAAAAAATGCTGGGGAAGCGCCGGTGTAGAGGAAGACGGTCATGCCGTTATGCCTGGTCGCTGTATGTCCAAGTCGGTGCCTTAATTAACATTAATAGCCTTTGGTAGGCTGTTCTTATTGGTCTGGAATCCAATTGAGATTGTATTTAGCAATCCCTTACCTTGAGTATTTAGTCTGTGCAATAATAAAGTAGTCCTCCCTGTAGCTCAAGGTCTCACTGTGTCTTCTGTGGCACCACACAAGCCAGCAGACTTTGATTAAGTGTTTAGCATGATGCTTCTTTCTAGCACCTGGGGTTTCGAGCTTTTTCCTAAAGGCCAAGGTGTCTGGCACGATAAGAGGCTTGCGATCAAACTGATGCCCTTAAAGCGTCAAGGAATTGAATCAAAGCGGCCTTGAGAGGGGAACGTCGGCTCGGCGAAATCTCAAACAGCACTGAGTAGAGTATAGGTGTAAAGAATTATTATTATTATTATTATTATTATTTTGGACACAATGAAACATACTTACTTTTATCACCTAAGCACGTTTGCCTCACACCTTTAGGGTCGGTGCTTCGATTCCCGCCTCCGCCATGAGGTTTGAACATTCTCCCCGTGCCTCAGGGGGTTTTTCTCCGGGTTCTCCGGTTTCCTCCACCGCTCCGAAAACATGCACGGTAGATTGATTGGCACCTTGGAAAAATTGTCCATAGTGTGTGAATGTGTGTGTGCGCCCTGTGATAGATCGGCATTCCGTACAGGGTGTATCCTGCCTCGATAGACCCCTGAGATAGAAGATGCTAGAAGATTAATTGGGGCGCGGTGGTTTAGCGGTTACCATGTTCACCTCACACCTCCAGGGTCGGGGGTTCGATTCCCATCTCGGCCATGTGTGTGTGGAGTTTGTGCATGTTCTCCCCGTACCTCAGGGGGTTTTTCTCCGGGTTCTCCGGTTTCCTCCCCCGATCCAAAAACATGCACGGTAGGTTGATTGGCACCTTGGAAAAATTGTTCCTAGTGTATGAATGTGTGTGTGTGTGTGTGTGTGTGTATGAATGTGTGTGTGTGTGTGTGTGTGTGTGCCCCCAGTGATAGGTCGGCATTCCGTACAGCGTGTATCCTACCTCGATACACCCCTGAGATAGGAACACCGCGACCCGAGAGAGAAGTCGGATAAAGCGCTAGAAGATGAAATCCGGCACGGTGGTTTAGTGGTTAGCACGTTCACGTCACAACTCCAGGGTCCGGGATCGATTCCCGTCTCGGCCATGTGTGTGTGGAGTTTGTGCATGTTCTCCATGTGATTCAGGGGGTTTTTCTCCGGGTTCTCCGGTTTCCTCCCCCGATCCAAAAACATGCACGGTAGGTTGATTGGCACCTTGGAAAATTGTCCCTAGTGTATGAGTGTGTGTTTACGGGTTGGCATTGTTCAGGTAAAGCGCTAGAAGATGAATGAATGAATGAATGTTTACCGTATTTCTGTCCTTAATACCGACTTTTATTTACCCCCTCTGCGTATGAAAATGGAAAATAAAAAAAAAACAACGTTCCCCGGGAACGTCTCATGGGCGATATGGGCATCCTGCAGGTCAATAAAACATCCGTAGGACGATTGCGCCTTTGACCGCGATGCCAAGCGATCCTCTTGCTGTGAATAGCCAGTGATTAAGGCGCGGCAATGTAGACGCTCATTCGTCAAGCCCTTTGTATCGCGAACGCTCCGTACTCGCCTCGGCCTCGCTTTCTATCCGCATGATGTAATTAGTGATGCTAATTGTAAGCGTACGCACAAGCGCCGACATAAGTTAGCCGAGTTCGGCATCTTAGTTCGAGGCGTAATGGATCCGATAAAGATCTCGCCAGGTTGTAGAAGCTGAAAGCAGCACCTTGTAGATGCGAGAGGTTGGTGGGGAAATGGCCGTATGGGCTTGAGCTGATAGGAAAGCGAGTGTAATTGAAAGAGGCACGCTTTATTTATTATTTATATCGAGAATGGGATTTTTGTTCCCTTTACAGTAAATAAGAATCTGATAACATTGTTTGTACACGGTGGTCACCAAACCTGGGCATCGGGACCAGTGACATAATCGGAATTGCCCTAAACGTGCCATTTTCATGATATGTGTTGTTCCGACAAGCATTTATTATAAGGTGGGTAGTAATTGTATACTTCCGCTATTTTATTCCCGAATAAAGAACTAGTAGAAGCAAATTACATTAAAATAAGATGCATATTTTTAATTTAATTTTATTCCCAGCACTTGCCTTTGGCCTTTAATACTTCCTGGAAAAATATTTCTGACATTATATATATATATATATATATATATATATATATATATATATATATAATATATATATATATATATATATATATATATATATATATATATTGCATGAAGCTGTTAAACAGGGAAATAAAACAAATTATGCTTTTAGAGCTGAACTAAGCACACTAAATTAGACTCTGCGATTCAAAGTGCAATGTATTTATTGTGTGGAGCCGCGAGCATTGCCAGGACGCTACGTTTTTTACGATGGCGGAACATTCGAGACAAAAAGTCACCTGGTCAAATAGAAGGCATTTCGCAGAGGCGTGCAAAAGGATGACTCAAGGGTATTTAACTTTAACATAACAAGCAAAGTGTGGGGGCATGGTGGCTTAGTGGTTAGCACGTTCGCCTCACACCACACCGCCAGGATCCGGGTTCGATTCCCGTCTCGGTCATGTGTGTGTGGAGTTTGCATGTTTTTTCTCCCCGTGCCTCAGGGGGTTTTTTTCCCC
>JACRUU010000004.1:6785096-6792596 GCA_030449085.1 Kryptopterus vitreolus
TTAGGCTTAATAATCATTTTTTGATGGTTATTTGTAATGGACTCAGCACAGCCGTACTGCTTATTTTTTTCCTTGTACCCACTACTGCTGCATTCCCGTTTAATTATTCATTGGCACACGCGATTGTGTTTATAATTCATTTAATATCCACTCATAAATGAAGGCCAAGTAGCTGCATTTGACTGGAAATAAGCCAGAGTTGGAATTCGGCAAACCAGAGCAATTGGAAGGTCATGATTTCTCCATCGTTTATTTCATTTTTTTCCTCCCTCCGAGCTATTTTTACTGCATCCAATACATAAATACTAGCTAGACTTAATTTCATCATTTGTTTTCTCGAATAGATCCGGAGCGACTGATAATATCATCCGCGGTAATGGTTTGGAGTATTCAGACATTTACGGGGGGGGGGCGGCGTCCAAAAAGAGTGAGAATGAATGAACGCTGGTATGATTACCGACAAATTTTACGATAGAAAGATACTTACTATGCTCTTTAACAAAAGATATCCTGGGTTATTTAATGGCCATGGAGAGTCAGGTCACTATACTGGGGTTCTTGGGCCCACACAGACCACACGCTAAGCGCCCCCTGCTGGCCCTCACTAACACCACTTCCAGCAGCAACCTAGCTCCCCCCCCACAAGGTCATCCATCCATCCATCTAGGTACTAATAGGGCTCAACCCTGCTTAGCTTAGGATAGAAACAATCTGATCCTTAGGATGTTGTAGAGAAAGTACCGAAGGACTCAAGGACCGAAGGGCGGCCCAAGATTGGCGATACCGGGGCTCGAACCCCGACCTTCTGATCAATAGCTCAGCGCCTTAAACTGCTGAGCTACATCCCTTCCCATTTTACATCTACAGCATTTTGGCAGATGCCCTTATTGGTGGTGGTGCGGTTTGGACCCTTGATCTTCCGGTCCAGAGTCCAACATGGATCACGGGTACTGGTATCACGGGTAAAATCAAGGGGCTTGCTTTAAGGGAGGTGGGAGGTGGAAGGTGGTAGCCCGGCAACACGGACTCTGGACTGGAAGATCATGGGTTCAAATCCCACCACCACCACCAAGCTGCCACTAGTGGGTCCTTGAGCAAGGCCCTTAACCCTCAACTTAACAGCCTTAACCACTGGGCTCCCACCTCCCTTAAGCGAGGCCCTTAACCCTCAACTTAACACCTTAACCTCCCCCCCCTCCCTTCCCCCCTCGGTTACGAGTAGTGGCTGAAGGAAGGAGCAGTGTGTTGTGAAGGGTTATACTGGCCTGATGATCGCTCAACCATGAGGCTATATCTAAAACGCCCTTATCACTGACGGTTAAGGGCCTTGCTCAAGGGCCCCCTAGTGGCAGCTTGGTTGTGCCGGTGATGGGATTTGAACCTCACACTCACAATGAGCTTATTCAGTATCTCAAATTACCCCAATTTACAATCTGGGAGAGCAAGAAAAGCATCTCAGGACTCCACCAACAGTGAGCGTTCTCCACTAGCAGAGGACGCCGTCGGGGGTTTCTACTCCCTCGAACCAAGAGCAGGAATCTGAAGCCACAGGACACCAACACTAGTATGATGATGTATGAACCTTTATTTGTCACATATTCATTACAGCACAGTGAAATTCTTCCTTCGCATATCCCAGCTTGTTGTTGGTAGCTGGGGTCAGAGCGCAGGGTATCAGCCATGATACGGCGCCCCTGGAGCACAGAGGGTTAAGGGTCTTGCTCAAGGACCCAAGGGCGGCAGCTTGGCCTTACCGGGGCTCAAACCCGGATCTCCCTATCAGCAGCCCAGCACCTTAGACCAATGAGCTACCCCCTCCCAGTCCGAGGCCGATCAGGAAAAAAGCGTTCTGGATGTCGCTGAAGATCAGCTGAAGCATGTATACGCAAAGAAAACGTCGCCCTATAAACCATACGGAGAATGAAGTAGCAGCAAGGGTTCCCCGAGGACTCCTCCGGCCCTTGCGCCGCTAACTAAAAGCCCCGCGAAACAGCATGGGACGACTCATCCATTAGTTACATTTCACTAATGCGCCGTTCAGAAACCACTCCAGACATTTTCCCCTTCATCCTCGCGGATCGCTCGAAGGCGTACGGTCTATATCGCGGTGCTTTATTGCTCGCGTTGTCTCCGTCGTTATTAATCTAACGCGCTTGTTTAGTCATATAAGGAGGCCGGAGTGAGAATAGGAAATCGAGCCGTAGAGAAAAGGTAATATTTCCGACGCTATAAAAAATGCATGAGAACAGGTTTAACCCAGATGGCAAAGGCCTCGTCCAATTTATAGTGTCTGCTGCTCACTTACATTTCTTTTCGCTAAACCCCCCCCCGCCCCCGAACCCCCGCCCTTTTTTTCTCCCAATATAGGAAAGTTTCCTTATGAAAGGAGGATGGAATTTAGCCGTCTCGAATCGAGCAGCCTAAAAAAAGACTGCACGATAGAACTATTTTTTTCTTTTTCTTCGTCTTTTTTCAGTCCACATTGATAAAACCAAGCCAACCTGAGAATACTGATCAAGACCGCATAAGTATTCTGTCTGAGTTCATTTGGCCGAGGCGAGGGTTTTATAAGAAATATATTAACATATATAGAGTACAAATCCACAGTGCTTCAGGCATAAAGTAAGTTTGTGTGTGAGTATATATATATATATATATATATATATATATATATATATATATATATATATATATATATATATATATATATATATATATATAAGGGCGAGTGTCCTTTGAGATTTGTAATCTTGAACATTTTCAAAAGTAATTTAATTACATGTCTGTTTGTTTTTTTTTTTGCAGCAGTAACTGTAACGGATTACTTTTATTTTGTAATTTATTTGCGTAACGTTGTAACATGTAACTAGTTCTTATACATGTAACATTTTATACCGGGCATCTTACACTTGCCACTTTACACTTGCTATATATATATATATATATATATATATATATATATATATACTATTTATATCTATATATATATATATATATTCATTCATCTTCTAGCGCTTTATCCGATCTTCCCTCGGGTCACGGGGAGTCTGTGTCTATCTCATGGGTCATGGGCATAAGGCAGGATACACCCTGGATGGAATGCCAACCCATCGCAGGGCACACACACACACACACACACACACACACACACACACACTAGGGAAAATTTTCCGACTAGGTACCTTTACCAATCAACCTCACCTACCGTGCATGTTTTTTTGACCGGGGGAGGAAACCGGAGAACCCGGAGAAAAAAACCCCCTGAGGCACGGGGAGAACATGCACAAACTCCACACACACATGGCCGAGACGGGAATCGAACCCGGAACCCTGGCGGTGTGAGGCAAACGTGCTAACCACTAAGCCATCATGCCCCTTATATATATATATATATATATCCTATATATATATATATATGTTTTATAGGTTATACTTATTGATTTTATTTTCTATTTCACATCTTCATTTTCACATATGCTTAGTCCAACGCTCGAGTGTATTGCTCTATAACAGCAGCTCCTTTGCAGTAATAACGTTTTGTCTATTATTGATGTTCTTTTTGAAGAAAAGAAAAGAGTTAAATGAAGGTTATTCATTCAGAAGTGCCGTGACGAAGGATTTTCGTCCGAGTCTTTTCGTCGCTGTTATTCAATATTCAAGCTATTTTAGATGTTCAATTTCTCCGCCTGTTGGTTCTAACAGCCTTCCTTTTATTGCCTTGTTGTAAATATGACATGTCACATCCCCTGGTCATTTCAGTCTAACAGGGAGCGTTGATTAAATGGACTGGTTAGACTGGTGCAGAAAGCGTGGGTGTTTGACAAAGCAGAAGAAACAGCCGTTGTTAAGTAGGGAGGCCTCGCAGCGGCGGTGGTGGGTGGCGTTCCCCGCGCTGACGTGAGCTGATGGGACGGCGACATCTCACCTCCGAAGCGACGGGGCCTGAGGAGAGCGAATGAAAACACGCCCCCGATTGCCCCGGGCCTCGGTTTTTCTGCTCGTTTGTGCCCTTATGCACTTTTCAACACCCCCCCGCACACACACACACACACACACACACACAACACACACCCCACACCCTACACACACACACACACCACCCCACCCCCGCTGCTGTTAATGCAGTATCCCAAGCCTAACGCGTCGTCTCGTTTGCTATGCAGTGATTCATCACGGTGATTGGATCCAGGCAGAATTGGAAGTGCTCTGTTATGTCGAGTCCCTTCATTCATTCATCTTATCTCTCGGGTCGCAGGCATCAAAGCAGGATACACCCTGGATGGAATGCCAACCCATCATGGGGCAAACACACACAATAGGGACAATTTTCCAAGGTGCCAATCAAAATACAGGGCATGTTTTTGGAGGAAACCGGAGAACCCGGAGAAAAACCCCCTGAGGTACGGGGAGAACATGCAAACTCCACACACACATCGCGGAGACGGGAATCGAACCCCCGACCCTGGCCACCGTAGCCCCGGAAACTGAGTCCAATAAGATAATAAAGCCCACCCTTTTCCCTCTGGGGGAAGAGGGGAGGGGGGAGGGAGAAAGTGTTTTTCCTCCAGCATGATATATTTGTCATTCAGGGCTATCAAACGTCAAAAAAAGGAGGTGTTTCATCTCATCTTTTGGAGAGAAAGAGAGAGAAAGAAAACAGGAAGTCTGAGGAAGTCAAAAAAAAAAAAGAAGAGAGAAAAACAAAAGCTCGGCCCAGGACGTCCCTCAATGACTGAATGATCATTCAAAGAACTCATACATTTCTATTTGGATAGAAATGAATAGTTGCATCTCCAAACGAGCCCTTGAGATTAATTACAGCATGTCAGAGACACCGCTGGAAAAAAAAGAAAGAAAAAAGAAAGAAAGAAAGAAAGAGAAAAAAAACGATTGTAAACGATTGTAGTTAGTTGACTGAATTAAAGCAAACACGCATGCTCGAGGCGAAACGCTTTCCAGCTCAGCCGTGCAAGATGAATGTGCCGACTAACAGCTTGTGATCAGCTTGCGTATTGGTTTTTTGTTTTTATTTGTTGTTTTTTTTATATAGCTAAAGGCCGTTTGCGTGGCAAATTGTCAGCACGTCGATTGGGTCGAAAGAAAGCGTCCGTCACGTCCTTTATTCCTTTCTTGATCTCCAAAAACAAATGACCCCTGTAGTCCTTCTTTTTCTCAAGCGGGTGGATTATACATGTGAATATACTCCAACCTGTAATTCATATATATATATATATATATATATATATATATATATATATATATATATATATATATATATATATATATATTATATATATATATATATATATATATATATAATATTATATATTCATTCATTCATCTTCTAGCCGCTTTATCCGATCTTCCCTCGGGTCACGGGGAGTCCTGTGCCTATCTCAGGCGTCTATGGGCATTAAGGCAGGATACACCCTGGATGGAATGCCAACCCATCACACACACACACACACACACACACATTCATACACTAGGGACAATTTTCCAAGGTGCCAATCAACCTACCGTGCATGTTTTTGGACCGGGGGAGGAAACCGGAGAACCCGGAGAAAAAAGAGAAAAACCCCCCTGAGGCACGGGGAGAACATGAGAACATGCAACAAACTCCACACACACATGGCCGAGACGGGAATCGAACCCGGACCCTGGCGGTGTGAGGCGTGAGGCGAACGTGCTAAACCACTAAGCCATATATATATATATTTATATATGATGGATATAAAGATTCAACAGTGCGCTGTCCATGGTTGCTGAACTACAGCAATATTATATTTACATTTACAGCGTTTATCAGACGCCCTTTATCCCGAGCGACGTGCAAAATAGTGCTTTAGGTCTCCATCTACGAATAAATTCACTCAGGTATGATTGATTACAAAGTTAAGGTAGAAAATAAACATAAACACAGTAGAGGGATGTTATTTATTTATGGTTTCCTGGACAGCGAGAAGGAAGAAGTGTTAGGATAAGGTGTTGTTGGAAGAGATCGGGGTCTTCAGTCGTGGTTTGGAGATGCAGCCGTGTTTGCAAATTCTAATTCTACCTAATAGAAGGGATATTTATTTATTTATTTGTTTGTTTGTTGATTTATTGCCTAGCTAAACGAGGCATTAGATACGTTTCGTCATATAAATCTTGCGCAAACGCTCTACAATGCGCCAGAAAATCGTAGCCCGCCATATTAACAATGCCGTTTTTACATAATAAATAAATATAAAAATAAATAAATAAATAAATAACTTTGACTGTTATTCCGAGTGCACTAATGAAATAATTACATTTCCTTTGACTAGCGAACGAATACGCCACTTGAGAAATATGAGACTCTTGAGTGCCAATAGTGTAAAATATGATTAATTAATCAAGAAGCCTCTGAGTGGTCAAGTTTCTCGAATTTTTGGCTCCGGATGGGAAATAAAATAAATGAATAATAAATAAATAAATAAACGAATACAAAACAGCCCCATTATACACTTCTTTTTCAGCTCAGAGGCGCCGGTATATTTGATATTTCACAAAATAAGCGTGGGAGACTCAGGTTTATCATAAATCATTATTCATAAAGTGTCGGCCAGGAAAACTATGGCTTGTCCCCAAAATCCCCCCCCCCCCACCCCCCCCCCCAAAAAAAAAAAAAAAACCCGAAAAAAAGAAAAAAAGATGGAGACAGCAACTTTTTCTCACCCGCTCCGCCGTTGTCCAAAAGGCTGGAGACTGGCTGCCTTCCAAGCCTCAGTGGAAAGAAACTATTGATGGGGAGAGAACTCCCACAGTTCCCTGCTTCCTGTGCACACAATGCCCAGTGAGACACTTCACCCCCATCTTCAGGAGCTTTTGAAAAGACTAAAGGAAACTTTCTCTTTTAAATCCCCCCTTTATTTATTTATTTATTTGTTATTTCCAAATAGCGTCGCACGGGGGCGGCGCGGCGTGTCTTTGTGGCCTCTTTTGACCGTTCCGTACGCCCTCGACTCAGGTGCGGTTCTGAAAGGGTGGCAGAATGTCAGGTCCGGGATTCAATCCAAGCTCGGTAGGAGATAAGAAGCCGGAATATCGGGACAGAATGTGTAGGGCTTTTGTAAACTGTACCATCTGTTTAAAGCACATTGCTGCTGATGTCAAACTGCCAAATTATTCCATGGCAAAAAAGATCGTCCCCACGTCACCCCTATCTCCCTCCCCCCACAAAAAAAACCCCCGTCTTGTGCGTTTAATATATAATAGACGCGATACGCTTTAGCCGAGAGATCCTTACGCCGCATAAAAATAGCGTTTTCAATAAACAACATTTATTGCGTGGTAAATATGCAGAGTTAACGTTTATTTTTTTTTCCCCTTTTAAATTGGACACATGCATGAAAAGCCACATGTGCAAGAAATGAGACCCAGTCAAGAAAATCTATTTATTTATGTCTGTGATCTATTTATGCTTTGGGAAAATGTCCATTATTACACATAAAATTCAAGTGAAGAAATGTATAGGAA
>JACRUU010000004.1:6797596-6817596 GCA_030449085.1 Kryptopterus vitreolus
ACCCCTACCCCACAAACCTCAAACAACTACAAGCACAAAAACCCCCCCTCAAACCCCCCAAACCCATCAAACCCCCACCATCAAACCCCCAATCAAACCCCATCAAACCCCTGCCCACAAACCCCATCAAACTCCCTCAAACCCACAAAGCAAAACCCCTCAAAACCCCATCAAACCCCTCAAACCCCATCAAACCCCAAACAAACCCATCAAACCCCTCAAACCCCACAAACCTGCTGCACAAACCCCAAACCCCACTCAAACCCCACAAACCTGCACAAACCCCATCAAACCCCATCAAACCCCATCAAACCCCATCAAACCCCATCAAACCCCATCAAACCCCACAAACCTCAAACCCCACAAACCCCACAAACCTGCACAAACCCCAACAAACCCCACAAACCTGCACAAACCCCAACAAACCCCACAAACCTGCACAAACCCCAACAAACCCCACAAACCTCAAACCCCAACAAACCCCACAAACCTCAAACCTCAGCACAAACCCCAAACCCCACAAACCTCAAACCCCATCAAACCCCATCAAACCCCAAACCCCTCAAACCCCACCCCTCAAACCCCACAAACCTGAAACCCCACAAACCCCATCAAACCCCATCAAACCCCATCAAACCCCACAAACCACCTCAAACCCCATCAAACCCCACCCCAAACCCCAAACCCCATCAAACCCCATCAAACCCCATCAAACCCCATCAAACCCAATCAAACCCCTCAAACCCCACAAACCTGAAACCCCATCAAACCCCTCAAACCCCAAACCCCACAAAGCTCAAACCCCAAACCCCTGCACAAACCCCATCAAACCCCATCAAACCCCATCAAACCCCATCAAACCCCTCAAACCCCTCAAACCCCACCCTGCATCAAACCCCATCAAACCCATCAAACCCCACAAACCCAAACCTGCACAAACCCCATCAAACCCCACTCAAACCCCTCAAACCCCTCAAACCCAAACCTCACTCAAACCCCCTCAAACCCCATCAAACCCCACCCAAACCCCACAAAGCTGCAAACCCCTCAAACCCCATCAAACCCCTCAAACCCCTCACAAACCCCAACCCACAAACCCCACAAACCTGCACAAAACCCCACAAACAAACCCCATCAAACCCACAAACCCATCAAACCCCATCAAACCCCAAACAAACCCATCAAACTGCACAAACCCCCTCAAACCCCCTCAAACCCCATCAAACCCCATCAAACCCCACAAATAGCCTCAAACCATCAAACAAACCCCATCAAACCCCATCAAACCCCATCAAACCCCATCAAACCCCACCCCTCAAACCCCACAAAGCTGCACAAACCCCCAAACCCTCAAACCCCTCAAACCCCAAACCCAAAACCTGCACAAACCCCCATAAACAAACCCCATCAAACCCCATCAAACCCCATCAAACCCCCTCAAACCTGAAAAACCCCATCAAACCCCAAACCCCTCAAACCCCACAAAGCAAACCCCCTCAAACCCCCACAAACCTGCACAAACCCCCTCAAACCCCATCAAACCCCAAACCCCATCAAACCCCATCAAACCCCATCAAACCCCATCAAACCCCATCAAACCCCAAACCACCTCAAACCCCATCAAACCCCTCAAACCCCTCAAAACCCCCTCAAAACCACCTCAAACCCAAACCTCAAATCCCCCTCAAACCCCATCAAACCCCATCAAACCCCCTCATCAAACCCCAAAGCGTCAAACCCCATCAAACCCCAAACCCCACCCCTCAAACCCCACAAACCTGCAAACCCCAACAAACCCTGCACAAACCCCATCAAACACCCATATAACCCCATCAAACCCCCTCAAACCCCCTCAAACCCCCAAACCCCATCAAACCCCTCAAACCCCACAAACCCCATCAAACCCCATCAAACCCCATCAAACCCCAAACCCCATCAAACCCCATCAAACCCCTCAAACCCCACAAAGCTGCACAAACCCCCTCAAACCACCTCAAACCACCTCAAACCCCATCAAACCCCATCAAACCCAATCAAACCCCATCAAACCCCACAAACCTGCACAAACCCCATCAAACCCCACCAAAACCCCACAAACCTGCACAAACCTGCCACAAACCCCATCAAACCCCATCAAACCCCTCAAACCCCCTCACACCAAACCCCATCAAACCCCATCAAACCCCATCAAACCCCTCAAACCCCACAAACCTGCACAAACCTCCATCAAACCCCATCAAACACCACCCCCAGCAAACCTCCAAAACCCAATCAAACCCCTCAAACCTGCACAAACCCCATGCACAAACCCCAACAAACCCCATATAACCCCATCAAACCCCCTCAAACCACCTCAAACATGCACAAACCCACATCCCATCTATCTATCTATCCCATGTATCTATCTATCTATCTATCTATCCCATCTATCTATCTATCTATCTATCTACCCCTATTACCTAAACTATCTATCTATCTATCTATCTATCTATCTATCTATCATCTATTATCTATCTATCTATCTATCTATCTATCTATCTATCTATCTATTTGTATATCTATCTATCTATCTATCTATCTATCTATCTACTATCTATCTATCTATCATCTATCTATCTATCTATCTATATATCTGCTCCTATTAGGGGTCAACACAGTAGATGATCCATCCATCCATCCGTCGTTCTATCTATGGATGCATGGATAAATGGATGGATGGATGAATAGATAGATAGATAGATAGATTTATTTCAACTTTTTTTTAATGTTAATAATGAACTTTTTACACGGAATAACATGTAAACACAGAATTGCTGTTTTATTGTCGTATTTTTGTGGGTAAAAAAACCCCGTCAGAACTCTTTAAACTCTGATGACTTTGCTGTATGGTGGATATTTTTTGACTTCTGGCTTATAAAGAATTTTGCCAGTAAGAAAGAAAAAGCACCGCTATAGTAAATGTGGACGAATGACGAATGACGAATGACGAATGACGAGGCCTCTTTTCACGAGGGGGGAAAAATTCTTTTGGGAGAAAAAGCCGTCGCGTCACATTCTTTTCACCGCACTTCTCCGTTCATTGTGCAATCCTTCCTGCTCGATCAGCACACGTCTTTTATTCCGAGCACCTAAAAGTCCTCGCGCTCGCTCTTTTCCCACTCTTTTGTACGGGAACGTAATGCCGCACTCGCGTTCCAGAGTCCGAGCCGGATGGGATTATGGTCCGGTTCAGGAATCCTCACTCACTTTTTTGTGCAGTTTTTTTTGTTTTTTGTCGTTTTTTTTTTTTTTCCTTTCTTTTTTTTTATCTAAGAAATGATCAGATGAATCATGTCGGAAATAAGCGGATTTTGCAGACAGGAGTGACTCGATTATTCCGGATTAAGGTCGAATTTCTCTTCATTTGCAAAATTATGCATTTTTCCCCCACCAAAAAAAAAAAAAAAAAAAAAAAAAAAAAAAAAAAAGCATTGCGAAAGCAGCACTATTATAATCTCTCTCTCTCGCTTCCGGTCACATGTTTCGGCGCGTAACTCGTCCCGCGGTTTTTGTCCCATCCTCACGAATCGTACCTCATATCGTGCGGTGTGAGATGGTGTGAGGTGAGGCGCGCTATTACTTTTATAAGGAATCGCCCTGCGGAATTCCGAACCCGGGGCCAAAAAGCGGGAATTTTTTTCCTATAGAAAATGAATGGGGTTGAAATTTCGTGCCTCGCAGTTCCGCCTGTGAGCGTCCGACATGCACATATGGCAAATCCACTCGTAGGGGGTCCGGAGTGGATCGCGATCATATACCTCCCGAATCCCACACACGTTCGGAATTTCAGGAAATCCATTACAGATGGATGGATGGATGGATGGATGGATGGATGATGGATGGATGGATGGATGGATGATCTGTTGTGGTGACCCCTAATAGGAGCCACTCGGTAGAGGAAGATGATGGAAGTGGATGGATGGATGGATGGATAGATAGATAGATAGATAGATAGATAGATAGATAGATAGATAGATAGATAGATAGATAGATAGATAGATAGATAGATAGATAGATAGATAGATAGATAGATAGATAGATAGATGGATGGATGGATGGATGGATGGATGGATGGATGATCTGTGTTGTGGTGACCCCTAATAGGAGCACTCGGTCGGTAGAGGAAGATGATAGATGAGATGGATGGATGGATGGATGGATAGGATAGGATAGATAGATAGATAGATAGATAGATAGATAGATAGATAGATAGATAGATAGATAGATAGATAGATAGATAGATAGATAGATGGATAGATAGATGGATAGATAGATGGATGAGATGGATGATGATCTGTTGTTGTGACCCCTAATATGAGCACTCGGTAGAGGAAGAGGAAGATGACGGAAGTAAGTATGGATGGATGGATGGATGGATGGATAGATCGATAGATAGATAGATAGATAGATAGATAGATAGATAGATAGATGGATAGATGGATAGATGGATGGATGGATGATCTGTTGTGGTGACCCCTAATAGGAGCACTCGGTAGAAGAAGATGATGGATGGATGGATGGATGGATGGATGGATGGATAGATAGATAGATAGATTGGATGGATGGATGGATGGATGGATGGATGGATGGATGATCTGTTGTGGTGACCCCTAATAGGAGCACTCGGTAGAGGAAGATGATAGAAGGATGGATGGATGGATAGATAGATACATAGATAGATAGATAGATAGATAGATAGATAGATAGATAGATAGATAGATAGATGGATGGATGGATGACAGATGGAAGGCTCTGATGTAAAAAAGGGTTTTTTGTCAGATCAAAGACATGCAACAGAGACACCTGGATACAAATTACACATCATATACCTCCCCCGAATCCCAAACACATGTTCGGGCGGAATTCGGAATTCGTCGGGAAATCCGCGACATTCCGGCCCCATAGAGAATGAATGGGGAAATTTGACGCTCCGCCGTTCGGCCCCGTGTTCGCCCCGACATGAACATGTGACATATCCACTCGTAGGTGAGATGGAGTCGGTCATGAACATATCACTGCTGCATGGCGTCACGTGACAACTCAAACCCAGGGTCATGTGACACCTCTAAACGCTCGGTACATCGACAGGAGTCGGGCGCTGGATAAATTGATGATGTCACATGTTCGTCACTGGCTCCGCCCCCTCCTGAAAAAACGCCCAAAACGGGCTTTGTTTGGTGTCTAAACACTCGTCTCTCCGAACGAGCTCGCATTTTAAAGTCAATGCTACATTTTGAACGGACCAGCGGTTTTTTTTTGTTGTGTTTTGTCTTTTTTTTTATTTTTTATCTGCGTCGATGGAGAATTGTAAGAAGTGATCAGATGAATCATGTCAGACCAAAGTGGATTTTACAGACAGGAGTGACTCGATTATTCCGGATTTAAGTCGGATTTCTCTTCATTTGCAAAATCCTGCTCTTTTCCAAAAAAAGAGAACATGTTGACAGCGAGTGAATAATGTTCCTGCTTAGAGAACCCGTACGGAACAGATGAAAAGGAACCCGGACCCACGGCTACGTCCCCCTTTTTTTTTTTTTTTGGTTTTTTTTTCCATCCCATGGCAACAAGCTACAATCTGAAAACAACACAGCGCTTACTGTGTACTTTGATGCATAAATGCCTTTTCATCCGTGACCCTCGCAGCACTGAGCCTTCTATTATCAACCCTTTTTTAACTTAAAGGGCATCGATAGATCCTTAAAGCGATTGGAAAGCTCTGACGTTAAAAAAAAACAAAAAAAAAAAGATGCTCCGGACTTTAGGGCTTCACTTTTGAAAAGAAAAATGGCCGAGAAATCAATCAGAGGAAGATGGATGGATGGATGGATGGATGATCTGCTGTGCTGACCCGTAATAGGAGCACTCGGTAGAGGAAGATGTATGATAGATAGATAGAAGATGATAGATAGATAGATAGATAGATAGATAGATAGATAGATAGATAGATAGATAGATAGATAGATAGATAGATAGATAGATAGATAGATAGATAGAGATAGATAGATAGATAGATAGATAGATAGATAGATAGATAGATAGATAGATAGATAGATAGATAGATAGATAGATAGATAGATAGATAGATAGATAGATAGATGGATAGATAGATGGATAGATAGATACATAGATAGATGGATTATCTGCTGTGGTGACCCCTAATAGGAGCAGTCAATAGAGGAAGATGGATGGATGGATGGATGGATGGATGATCTGTTGTGGTGACCCCTAATAGGAGCACTCGGTAGAGGAAGATAGATGGATACCACTCGCATCATAATATTAGTTTGTTTCTTGTTTATTCCTACGGTGGAGGAGCGGTGTGTGTGTGTGTGTGTGGGTGGGGGGGCATGGGGGGGGCATAATCGTGGGGGGGGGGCACTTAATTCCAATACATTATATAGTACACAAATTTAACACAATTCTTTCTATGTATTAATGATACATTACCTTCATTTTTAATACTGTACAGATGCTTTGACACAAATCTGCATTGTAAAAAAATTCTATATAAATAAACGCTACATAAATAAATGCTATATAAATAAATGCTATATAAATAAATGCTATATAAATAAATGCTATATAAATAAATAAAAATGCTAAAAGGAAAACGCTATAAACGCTATATAAATAAACACTACTATAAATAAATAAATGCTATATAAATAAATGCTATATAAATAAATGCTATATAAATAAATGCTATATAAATAAAGGCTATATAAATAAACGCTATATAAATAAACATGCTATATAATGCTATATAAATAAACTATATAAATATACGCTACATAAATAAACGCTATATAAATAAATGCTATATAAATAAATAAACATAAATAAATGCTATATAAACGCTATAAACGCTAAACACTATAAATAAACGCTACATATAAATAAAAATAAATGCTATATAAATAAAGGCTATATAAATAAACACTATATAAATAAACGCTACATAAATAAACGCTATATAAATAAATGCTATATAAATAAATGCTATATAAATAAAGGCTATATAAATAAACACTATAAAAATAAACGCTATATAAATAAATGCTATATAAATAAATGCTATATAAATAAAGGCTATATAAATAAAGCTATATAAATAAAGGCATAAATAAACGCTACATAAATAAACGCTATAAAATAAAGGCTATATAAATAAAGGCATAAATAACGCTATGCTATTAAATAAATAAAACGCTAATAAATAAACGCTATATAAATAAATGCACTATATAAATAAACGCTACATAAATAAACGCTATATAAATAAATGCTATATAAATAAAGCTATATAAATAAAGCTATATAAATAAACTATATAAATAAACTATATAAATAAACGCTACATAAATAAACGCTATATAAATAAATGGCTATATAAATAAATGCTATATAAATAAAGCTATATAAATAAAGCTATATAAATAAACGCTACATAAATAAACGCTAATAAATAAACTATATAATAACCGCTATATAAATAAAAATAAACGCTATATAAATAAACTATATAAATAAACGCTACATAAATAAACGCTATATAAATAAATGCTATATAAATAAATGGCTATATAAATAAACTATATAAATAAATGCTATATAAATAAAAATAAACACTACATAAATAAATGCTATTTAAATAAACGCTATATAAATAAACGCTATATAAATAAACACTATATAAATAAACGCTACATAAATAAACGCTACATAAATAAACACTACATAAATAAATGCTATTTAAAAAAACGCTATATAAATAAACGCTATATAAATAAACACTATATAAATAAACGCTACATATAAATAAACGCTATATAAATAAACACTACATAAATAAATGCTATTTAAAAAAACGCTATATAAATAAACGCTATATAAATAAACGCTATAAATAAATAAATAAAGCTATATAAATAAATGCTATATAAATAAAGGCTATATAAATATACGCTACATAAATAAACGCTACATAAATAAACACTACATAAATAAATGCTATTTAAAAAAATGCTATATAAATAAATGCTATATAAATAAACGCTATATAAATAAACACTATATAAATAAACGCTATATAAATAAACACTATATAAATAAACGCTATATAAATAAATGCTATATAAATAAACGCTATATAAATAAACACTATATAAATAAACGCTACATAAATAAACGCTATATAAATAAATAAATGCTATATAAATAAACGCTATATAAATAAACGCTACATAAATAAACGCTAATAAATAAACACTACATAAATAAATGCTATTTAAAAAAACGCTATATAAATAAATGCTATATAAATAAACGCTATATAAATAAATGCATATAAATAAATGCTATATAAATAAACTATATAAATAAACGCTATATAAATAAACGCTATATAAATAAATGCTATATAAATAAACAATAAAATTAAACTATATAAATAAACGCTATATAAATAAACATAAATAAACGCTATATAAATAAATGCTATATAAATAAAGGCTATATAAATAAACGCTATATAAATAAATAAATATATAAATAAATGCTATATAAATAAATGGCTATATAAATATACGCTATATAAATAAACGCTACATAAACGCTAAACACTAAACATAAATAAATGCTATTTAAAAAAACGCTATATAAATAAACGCCATATAAATAAACACTATATAAATAAACGCTACATAAAATAAACGCTATATAAATAAATGCATATAAATAAAGGCTATATAAATAAACGCTATATAAATAAACATAAATAAACACTATATAAATAAACGCTATATAAATAAATGCTATATAAATAAATGCTATATAAATAAATGCTATATAAATAAACGCTATATAAATAAACGCTATATAAATAAATGCTATATAAATAAACATGCTATAAATAAACTATATAAATAAACGCTACATAAATAAATGCTAAACAAAAATAAATGCTATATAAATAAATGCTATATAAATAAATGCTATATAAATAAATATATAAATAAATAAACACTATATAAATAAACGCTATATAAATAAATGCTATATAAATAAATGCTATATAAATAAATGCTATATAAATAAATGCTATATAAATAAATGCTATATAAATAAATGCTATATAAATAAATGCTATAAATAAATAAATGCTATTTAAAAAAATAAATGCTATATAAATAAATGCTATATAAATAAATGCTATATAAATAAATATATAAATAAACGCTATATAAATAAACATATAAATAAACTATATAAATAAACATAAATAAATGCTATTTAAAAAAACGCTATATAAATAAACGCCATATAAATAAACACTATATAAATAAACGCTATATAAATAAATGCTATATAAATAAATGCTATATAAATAAACGCTATATAAATAAACTATATAAATAAACGCTATATAAATAAACACTATATAAATATACGCTACATAAATAAACGCTACATAAATAAACACTACATAAATAAATGCTATTTAAAAAAACGCTATATAAATAAACGCCATATAAATAAACACTATATAAATAAACGCTACATAAATAAACGCTATATAAATAAAGGCTATATAAATAAAGGCTATATAAATAAACTATATAAATAAACGCTATATAATAAATACATAAATAAATGCTATTTAAAAAAACGCTATATAAATAAACGCCATATAAATAAACACTATATAAATAAACGCTACATAAATAAACGCTATATAAATAAATAAACACTACATAAATAAATGCTATTTAAATAAATTCGGCTATATAAATAAACGCTATATAAATAAACGCTATATAAATAAACACTATAAATAAACGCTATATAAATAAACTATATAAATAAATGCTATATAAATAAACTATATAAAACGCTATATATAAAGCTATATAAATAAACATATAAATAAACGCTATATAAATAAACGCTATATAAATAAACGCTATATAAATAAACGCTATATAAATAAACACTATAAAAATAAACGCTATATAAATAAACGCTAAAAGAAACGCTATATAAATAAATGTGTCTTTGTAGCAATTATTATTATTATTATTATTATTATTTTCTAATAATAAAACAAATTAACGTAGAAATTAACGTTGTACGTAGCTGGAAAACGCGGCGCTTTTAGGATCAGAAATCCGCCAGCCGATATTTCAGTCCATAACGTATAAGGAATTCATGACCAGAGGTAACTTTTTTTTATTTTAAGATCATTCCTCGAGTCCATAAAGGAAATTGAAGACGGTCTCGTCGGGCGCCTCGGAATTTTCTTAACTAATAAAATCTTCCCGAATAGTAGTGCCATTACTATTTTTCCCGCTCTCTGTGGAGTGTGACTGAGAAAATGGATTCAAGAAGCGAGGTGTATCTAACAGCCATTTAACCCCGTGCTTGAACCCTGCTTTACATTTCCATTAAGGAGCGCTGGAATATTTACCTTTTTCTTTTGGGCAAAAATATCCGTTATTTTTAAGTGCATTGGAACAAATAAACATGCACAAAACAGTAATTATTACAACGCAGTGCTGTTTAACAGGGTGCCTATAAATATAAGCGCTGTCTGCGGGCATATGGGACTATAGATGCATTTTATTAGTGACATGTGCAAACGTGTCTCGAATCGTACCTCATATCGTGCGGTGCGATGGTGTGAGGTCGCGCTATTACTTTTATAAGGAATCGCAACTCGGAATTCCGAACCCGGGGCCAAAAAGCGGGAATTTTTTCCCCATAGAAAATGAATGGGATTGAAATTTCGTGCCTCACAGTTCCGCCTGTGAGCGTCCGACATGCACATATGGTAAATCCACTCGTAGGGGGTCCGGAGTGGATCACGATCATATCCCTCCCGAACCCCACACACGTTCGGAATTTGGGGAAATCCACGACATTCCGACCCCATAGAGAATGAATGGGGGAATTTGACGCTCCGCTATTCGGCCCCGTGTTCGCCCGACATGCACATGTGACATATCCACTCGTAGGTGAGATGAAGTCGGTTGTGACCATATGACTGGGGCATGGCGTCACATGGCCGCAAATGTGCAAAATATCTGCAAAACGCAAATCGGACACATGGTCATGTGACATGTCTAAACGCTCGGCACATCGACGCAAGTCGGACTCTGGATAAATTGATGATGTCACGTGTGTCACTGGCCCCTAGTGTCTAAACATTCGTCTCTCCGAGGTTATGAGGGGGTCGCGTCCGGAGCTGCGTTTTGCATCGGGAAACATCGCTCACATTTTCTTCAGGAAAAATCCCATGTCTAGTCTTAATAGTTAGCGCTCTTTATACGGGCGTCTGCAATTCATTCCTCTACATTCAAGCTACGTATCTATTAAAAAACAAATCCAGCCATAGTATTGAATATTAAGCAGCATGAGGAGATACGCCCCCTAATTAAGCTCGGAACAATGGCCATCATATTCATAGTAACAATAAGCAGCTGCCGGCACTTTAACGTCTTTTTAACCTAATATCAATTTTTTTTCCCCCTCATATCAAATTTGCCAATGTCAATTACAGTGGCAGGGATGTAAGGAATATGAAAATATACTGTCTATTTATTCTGAATAAATAAATTATGCATGCAAAACAACAAAAGGAAGATATGTGACGAGAGCTGCGCATCAGGGGTCTCCCCTGGGACCCCTGGAATGTTTTTTTTCTTTACAGGAAAAAAAACAAAAACAGAGTCACCATTTTATTTATTTATTCACAGTGTACTACTTAATTGTTGTTTTTATTATTATTATTATTATTATTATTATTATTATTATTATTATTATTATTAACTAAGCAAATATTCGACAAAATACTACTAGAAAATATTATGGGCACATAATGGCTTGTAAATTAGGCCACGCCTACTGTACTGGATGAAATAAAAGTAAAGGTGCTCTTTTTAAACTTTGTATTTGTATGTATTTATTATTAAATTTGCATTTGTATGATTTATTACGACTATAACGTTCCTTTATAAAAAAAATTAAATAAAATACAAAATAAAAGACCCTTAATAATAACTAGATGTTAAACGCTATAGAAATACTGTTAGGTAACACACGTCACGTCACGCTACGTTAATTGCTTAGTGGTTTATAGACGTAGGTGTCGTAGAATAAAACCGCACTGTACGTGGGAGTTGAGGAACTTTTTGTACGGTTTTTGTATACAAAGATACTACGCAGAACCCGTTTCCGTCATTTTCATCTCCAGGGCCATTTTTTCAAAGCATATATGCGTAATTATACTCAGCGGGGCGTTTTCAATCCACACACGAGTCTTTAAGGTGGGCAATAATTGCAAGCTTCTCAAACGGAGGTCTCTGTAGGATCTTTTTTGGCTTATAAACTGCTTGAGCACAAACAAACTGGGATAAACACCTACTGTAAATAGGGCATCATTTGTTTGTTTTTGTTTTCTTTTTTAATTTCAGCGAATATATATATAGATAGATAGATAGCTTTAGTATGCATCTTTTATTCAGTGGGGTGTTTATTCTAATTAATAATACTCCTACATAAGCATAAGGAGAAATGAAACTCTTTCTCGGGCTGAAAACTTCTGTTGCGTAATTGTACTGTGGAAAAGTTCACGCTGACGTGATAGCATTTTAAAGATTAATTGCCGTCGCAGGCTGAGCTATTAATATAGGGGAAAAAAAAGGAAAATGATATATTTGCAGATATCCAGGAATCAGATTAACAGTTAACCAGATTTTTCTGATAAAAAATGATATATATATATATATATATATATATATATATATATATATATATAATATATATATATATATATATTACTGTATACTAATATATAATCAATAAAATATAATCAGGATCAAGTATAATATAAAAAAATCCAATGTGTAAGTCACATCAATATATGAGAATATGATATACCTAGAATAGATGCTATCGGGGATATATATATATAGATGACCATATAACGTATATATATATTCTATATATATATATATATATATATATATTTATATATATATATATAATATATATATATATAAAGGGGCACGGTAACTTAGTGTTTAGCACGTTCGCCTCACACCGACCAGGGTCCGGGTTCGATTCCCGTCTCGGCCATGTTTGTGTGGAGTTTGTGCATGTTCTCCCCAGTGCCACATGGGGTTTTTCTCCGGGTTCTCCGGTTTCCTCCCCCCCGGTCCAAAAACATGCACGGTAGGTTGATTGGCACCTTGGAAAATTGTCCCAAAGTGTGTGAAATGTGTCCCTGAAGGAGTGTGTGAGGTGTGATCCTACCTTAATGCCCAAGACGACTGTAGAGAGTGAGCGGTTATCGACTACCTGGTAAGGGGATAGCGACGATAGGGGAGAAGATGATGAATGGAGATAGAATTTGATCGATATAGACGGAGGTAGAGGAGATGACTATATATATATGATATGAGATATATGAGAGAGATATTAGAGATATATAGATATATATATATATATATATATATATATAGATATATAATAGAAATATATAGATAGATATATATATTGATATATATATATATATATATATATATATATATATATATATATATATATATATAATTATATATATATATACTGTCCAAATTATATAGCATTTATATTGGAACAATACTGTCGTTTCAACAATATATGACTAAAATACAACCATAAACATTTAATTAATGTTAGAGTTAAAAATGTTTATTCTCTATATTTCTTTAACACCCCCTATTTTTATTTTCCGATTTATTTATTATAAATATTTACTTCTTTTTTTTTTGTTTTGTTTACATGTGAGGCACGGTGGTGTAGTGGTTGGCACATTCGCCTCACACCGCCAGGATCCGGGTTCGATTCCCGTCTCGGTCATGTGTGTGTGGAGTTTGCATGTTCTCCCCGTGCCCTCAAGGAGGTTTTTCTCCGGGTTCTCCGGTTTCTTCCCGGTCCAAAAACATGCACGGTAGGTTGATTGGCACCTTGGAAAATTGTCCCTAGTGTATGATTGTGTGTGTGTGTGTGTGTGTGTGTGTGTGAGTGTGTGTGCCCTGCGATGGGTTGGCATTCCATCCAGGGTGTATCCTTCCTTAATGCCCATAGACACCTGAGATAGGCACAGACTCCCCGTGACCCGAGTGAAGATCGGATAAAGCGGTAGAAAATGAATGAATGAATGTTTACATGTGGGACAGTCATGATAAGCATGTCACCACGAGTCATATGTGCTAAATAAAATTTTGAGAAAGTAACAATAAGACTCCAGTAGAAGACAGAAAACGTCAGTATGTTTACAGCATAGCAGGTGTTGTATGTCAATCTTGGAAAAAAAACCCATTGGATGTCAGTGTGATTGAGGTGCGATCTCTCCTTTAATCAAGTTAAGGTCGCGACTGGCGCTCGGGTCACCGGCGTGCGAGTCCGACACTCCCGCCACGGGAGACCCCCCCCCTTCCTTCCCCTGGTGGCTCCGAGTGCAGAGGCAAAATTGTTCAAACGGATTGAGAATCAGCCAATGAGAACGTGAGCAAAATAGGAAGTGCAAATCAAACGGGTCGTTTAGCAAGATGCAAAGGTTATCGGTTCGTTCGCTCGATACATTCATTTAAGCTCAGATGGTACAAACAAACAGCAGGCAAGAACAAAAATGTTGTTTACTCCGAGTCATAGATGACTGGCTGTATAACTGGTAAACACAGAGAGCAGGCGTTTTACACACAGGGACCAGGGTGGGAAAAATATGTGATTTTTTTGTTTCGGCACAAAAGGTCACGGGTCCAAAATCCCAGAACCACCGAGCCGCTAGTGTTTAACCCTTAAGCGAGGTCTTTAACCCTCAACCGATCTGTTCTATAAATAAAGATAATTGTATGATGATAATAGGAACGCAGTCGTGCTCTGGGGAATGTAAAATCGGAAATGAATGGCAGCAAAGACACAACGCCAGAGAATACACAACAGTCGCAACAATGAGACGTGCTGCAAAACAACGTGACAAAGAGCAAAAAAAATATCACCGTCTTTTTGTTATTTTCGCTTTTGCACATAGCAGGTGCTCAACAAAGGGGTTTGGAAGTGTGCTTTTTTTCTAAACTTCACGTTTTTGGTTTTAAAATTTTATTTTTTGGGGGGAAATAAAGGACAGATAGAGAATTTTTTTTTTTACATTTACGTGTACTTTAGTCATTTTAGTAAGAACATATGGAGGACATAGTAAGGAAATAATAGACATAGCGAGGACATAGTAAGGATATAGTGAGAACATAGTGAAGACATAGTAAGGACATAGTGAGGGCATAGCAAGGTTATATTGAGGACATTGTGAGGACACAGTGAGGACATACCAAGGACATAGCAAGGATTTAGCGAGGACACAGTGAGGACATATTAAGGATATAGTGAGGACATAGCAAGAATATAGTGAGGACCTAGTGAGGCATAGTGAGGAAATAATAGACATAGCGAGAACATAGTGAGGACATAGTGAGGACATATCAAGGATATAGTGAGGACATAGTGAGGACATAGTGAGGACATAGTAAGGACATAGTGAGGGCATAGCAAGATTATATTGAGGACATAGTGTGGACACAGTGAGGACATAGCAAGGATTTAGTGAGGACACAGTGAGGACATACCAAGGACATAGCAAGGATTTAGCGAGGACACAGTGAGGACATATTAAGGATATAATGAGGACATAGCAAGAATATAGTGAGGACATAGTGAGGCCATAGTGAGGAAATAATAGACATAGCGAGAACATAGCGAGAACATAGTGAGGACAAAGTAAGGACATAGTGAGGACATAGCAAGGATATAGTGAGGACATAGTAAGAACATAGTGAGGACATAGTAACGACATAGTGAGGGCATAGCAAGGTTATATTGAGGACATACCAAGGACATACCAAGGACATAGCAAGGATTTAGCGAGGACACAGTGAGGACATATTAAAGATATACTGAGGACATAGTGAGGCCATAGTGAGGAAATAATAGACATAGCGAGAACATAGTGAGGACATTGTAAGGCCATAGTGAGGACATAGCAAGGATATAGTGAGGACATAGTGAGGACATAGCAAGGATATAGTGAGGACATAGTGAGGCGATATTGAGGATATAGTGAGGATATAGTGAGGACATAGTAAGGACATAGCGAGGACATAGTGAGGACGTAGCGAGGACGTAGCGAGGACATAGTGAGGAAAATGCTTACCTGCTTGGTTTATTCTAAATATTTACGACAAGGTATTATTTATCTTCCCGACTTCGGAGTTTACTTTTAATGGCACGTCTGCCTAATGAAGACGGAGAGGAGATACCGTATCCTTTTATTTTCATTTAATAACACCAACGCCTCGAAGTTTCTTAAATTTTGATAAATGGTAAATTTCGACAAGGTCTAAGCGCATCTTATTGTGGAGACAATAAGAAATTATATATATATATATAGATATATATATATATATATATACTTATATATATATATATATATATATATATATATATATATATATATATATTCATTCATTCATTCATCTTCTACCGCTTTATCCGATCTTCCCTCGGGTCACGGGGAGTCTGTGTCCTATCTCAGGCGTCTATGGGCATTAAGGCAGGATACACCCTGGATGGAATGCCAACCCATCACAGGGCACACACACACACACATTCATACACTAGGGACAATTTTCCAAGGTGCCAATCAAACCTACCGTGCATGTTTTTTTGGACCGGGGGAGGAAACCGGAGAACCCGGAGAAAAACCCCCTGAGGCACGGGGAGAACATGCACAAACTCCACACACACACATGGCCGAGACGGGAATCGAACCCGGATCCTGGTGGTGTGTGGAGAATAAGCGAGAATATATATATATATATATATATATATATATATATATATATATATATATATAAATGTACGATATATCTATATATATATATATATATATATATATATATATATATATACGCATCTCGTCACGAGGTTCGTAAACTGGCCGCAAAAAGATTCGTAAAAGAATCCGAACATTATTTCCTTTAATATATTCAACGATCCTAAAATTGTGTCTTGCCAAGAATAGCACTCTTGGGGGTCCTTGAACACGGACCTTCACCCTCTGTGCTCCAGGGGGCGCTGTGTCACGGCTGACCCTGACCCCAGGCTTCCGAACAAGCTGTGTGTGATGTGCGAAGAAACAATTTCATAACGCAAGGTTTTAGCAAGAACAAACAGGCTTTAATAAACATGACGCGGCCCAGAGGCCAAGGGTAAAGCACGGCGTGATGCTGACATCACCATGCTTCACCGTATTGATCTCATTGTAGTGCTTCGCAGAGTGATGAGCAGCGCTGGATCTCTGCCATACGCAGCACATGGTGCCAGGCCTGCGAGGCTCCATTTTTACTAACAGGAAGTCATTTTCGTCCTTGTGTTTGTCTTTCGGGCAAAATAAAGACGCCAGCGTTAAATAAAGACTCGATTTCTGGTTATATCGGCGCCGGGGACTTTCTTTCTTTCTGTGATGGGAAATGTCCAGGTTTATTAGTCACCCTTCCTCTTCTTTGGATTGCTTCTTCGACTGATGTACTCGTCACGTAGTGGGTTTAAACGAAAAGCTTCCTTTTGGCGGCATTTTCTTTCTTCTTTCTTCCGTTTCTTTTCTTTTTTTATTGGCCTGTATGTTGCTGTCGGGGTGTGTGTGTGTGTGTGTATGTGGTGTGGGTTGTGTGTGTATATATAGATATATATATATATATATATATATATATATATATATAGATATAGATATATATATATATATATATATTCAATCAAAATCTCTCCCTTTAATAAAATATATTTATATTCTTTTAATATTAATTTCTTGTTATTTCAATGTTATTTGTTTAGTGGTTGGTTTTAAGTGTAAAATATGGGACGTGGCTCCTTTAAGAATTGTGTTCCGGTTGCTTTTTCCATATAAACTGGTGATACGGTGTTTAGGTTATACGGAAGCGCTTTATTGCGTTCAGGTAAAAATGCGCTTTATTGCAGTAATACGGATTTGGGAATGCGATGCGCTTTTGCGTAAGGTTCCATACGGTAATATACGCTAATATAGTGAGGAGATCGTACCTGTTGTGAATGCGCAGCTAGGGGGCGTAATTCGGGGGGAGATTTAGGAAGCGTGAGTGGATGCACTGAACATTTCTTTATTCGTTTGTTGTTCGGGTTTCGTTCAATCAACACGTTGCCCAAACACGACGCAGAGTGAAGGAGCAAATCGCTCACATAGTAATGCGTTAATCGCCCGTTAATAACATTAGTGCCGTTAATAACATTAGTGCGCACTAGTGCTTGAGGTTGCATACTGTAATATATATATATATATATATATATATATATATATATATATATATATATATATATATATACTATACTTAGTGAGGAAATAATAGACATAGTGAGGACATAGTAATGACAAATTGTGGACATAGCAAGGACGTAGTGAGGACATATCAAGGACATAGCAAATATATATATATATATATCGCCGATTCAATTTATATGCCATATCGCTCCATCTCTAGTGTTTACCCTGAGTAAAATACCGAGGTGGCGAATAAAGGGCTCGTGTAATGTCCAAGGATACAAGCGAGAGGTCGTATCTGGCGTTATTGTCTACACTTTTGTTTGGACGAGCCGCTTGTGTCACTGTCTGTCTGCCAGTATCATCTCATCAACTGGCATTAGAATGCAACACTTTCACTCAAGGGCACAAAGAGAGGCGTCTGGCAAAAAAAAGAAAAAAGATGATACCAGAGTTATCAATTGAGCAAAAGGTTGGATGGCAACCGAGTGCATCGATCAACGGCACCATCATCTGCTGCAGTGGGTCTGCGAGAGAGTTCGGCGGCCGCTGTAGCGAGGAAGACTGACAGCTCGGGTTCTGCTCCTGTACATACGTAATGCTTTCGGCTTCAGGCGGTGCCAGGAAATATTGTGGCTTGGGCTTCTGTCAACTCTCATTTATGCTGATATGCTGTGCTTACTACAGGCCGCGCGAAAATCCCCTCGCGTGAAATGTATTGAACGAATCCCCTCCTGATAAACGAAATGATAAATAGATGCGTAATTAAATACATTTCGCGGCTCCAGAGTCGCATGCGAAAACGTATTTTTTTAGTCCATCGGATATGAAGCACTAATGCGATTTCGGGGAAGATCGTATTATCCGTGGGCGAGATTATAAAATGATATCTCTCAAAGCGACGCCGTACGTATCGATCGGAAGCTTTAGGGATAAGTAAAGGGAGCGAATCACATCGAGACGATCAATAATCGTCCTTAAGAGCGTTTGTTGCCCGTAAATGCGAGCGCATAGGTACTTCTGGAACACATGTGTGTGTCATCACTTATGACAGCTATAAACAGCGATCATTACACATTACGCATTCGCTGACACCGATGCTCGAAACCCAGAAATGGACTTTTAAATGGACTATTATAGGAGGACATATTGCTGGAGATAAAGATCCGGTCAAACTGGAGGTCCCCACTTTGTCATAGAACTTAAAAGGTGTATGATCGTCTTTAAAGAGTGCATTGATAATAAACTACACCTCCCACAATGCATGCGACTGCGTTACCCGTGTAGTGACGGCATCCCGCCACTAGAGTGCAGCGTGTCCGACATCGCCGTTTACCCGGGGCGAATTTTCCAACGATTTCTAACGGAAAAAAATGTAATCTATAGATAGATAGATAGATAGATAGATAGATAGATAGATAGATAGATATAATAGATATAGATAGATAGATAGATAGATGAACAGACAGATGGATGTACAGATGGACAGACTCCCAGATAGATAGATAGATAGATAGATAGATAGATAGATAGATAGATAGATAGATAGATAGATAGATAGATAGATAGATAGATA
>JACRUU010000004.1:6820096-6827596 GCA_030449085.1 Kryptopterus vitreolus
AAAAAACCCTCCAATTTACTGCGTGTGTTTTAAAGGGACCATTAATTTATCACGTTATTCATTCCAAACATGTTGAATAATGATAATTTCGAAAACATAACGCTTTCAATGAGTGTAATAAAAGAGAAGAATAAAAAGCAGGACATTTTTCATGTTTTTAAGTTTGCAGATGAAATAAAGGAATATTTACCGTTTTTTGTATATATATATATATATATATATATATATATATATATATATATATATATATATATATATATACAGTATATATTCTTTTTTTAATTCAATACGTCGGAGAAAGAAGTTGCAAACTTGTTGTACATTCAAACTCATTCATCTTCTAGCGCTTTATCCGATCTTCCCTCGGGTCACGGGGAGTCTGTGTCTATCTCAGGCGTCTATGGGCATTAAGGCAGGATACACCCTGGATGGAATGCCAAACCCATCGCAGGGAACACACACACACACACATTCACACACACCATTCATACACTAGGGACAATTTTCCAAGGTGCCAATCAACCTACCGTGCATGTTTTTGGACCGGGAGGAAACCGGAGAAGCACTCATTTAATGCGCAAATTTTCATAATTAGGAAAAGGAAAAGATTTATAAGAATATTTGCACCCCAAAAAAAAACAAAAAAACACGCAAAACATCGTATACGTATACTCCCGGTCCAAAAACATGCACGGTAGGTTGATTGGCACGTTGGAAAATTGTCCCATAGTGTATGAATGTGTGTGTGAATGTGTGTGTGTGTGTGTGTGTGTGCCCTGCGATGGGTTGGCATTCCATCCAGGGTGTATCCTGCCTTAATGCCCATAGACGCCTGACTTAGGCACAGGCTCCCCGTGACCCGAGGGAAGATCGGATATAGCGGTAGTAGATGAATGAATGAATGAATGAATGAATGAATGAATGTATGTTTTTAAGTAAAACCACATACAGATGTCGTAATTAAGACAATGTTCACGGTTAAAATTTCACGTTCATTTGAGTGTAAAAATTCACCACCTTCTCTAATGTTTTTAATTCAAACCATTTAAATATTCCTTTATTTCAGCGGCAAGACATTAGAATTCCGGGACGCAGAAATCCGAAAAACAACAGGATAAAATCAACAGAAAAGTATTCTCGAAAGAAAGTTTGTCTCATCAAAATCCGACAGATTCTCTGTAGCTGTTCTCGCTTGTCCACCTTAAGGTTTGATGGGTTGCAATGTTGAGAGTGTCAGGGTGAGGGCAGGAGCTCCAGCCAGCAATATGAAGAGGGGATGGGGGGAAGGGGTGGTGGTGCCCGGGAAGGGGGGTGCGTTTTGTTAAAGGAAAAGATTTATAAGAATGTTTCCACCTTCCCCCCAAAACACTCAAAACGCCTCTCTATCCATCTCAGTGGCGGCTCGGAAAATCGTAAAATATCACGGTTTGAGCTCATCCAGAATGTCGTCATTTTCATCGAAAAAAATGCTATAAAGTGTATTTATTGCGCAAATATGACACTTCGTAAGTGCCCACAAGGACGAATTATCCGCGACGTTCATTTTGCGTTTCCGTTAATTCGCGCTATTTTGTTTGTAAGTCATTTTCGACGCGTCACAGATTCAATTTATATTAAATGCGGTTTTTCGGACTTTATTGCATATTTTTTTTTAAAGTATAGTTAATTTAAGTGACTGACGAGCAAATAAAGCGAACTGAAAAACTTTAATGGCGTTTAACAATACACTTAAGTGTGACGTGAGTAAACACATTTACAGTCCATTAATTACATCATACTTAAGTTCAAATTGAAATCACTAATTTGTACGTGTGCTTTAAAGTGTATAAAGTCCAGTGAAGAAAACATCATAAGTGCATAAATATTTATTGTATTTATTTATTAACGATGTTTTATTTGGGAATATGAACGTGTTTTCTTCACCACAATCTGTCTACGACTCGGACCGGAACAGAATTCTTAAAGGAGCCACGTCCCATATTTTACACTGAAAACAAACACTAAACCAAGTAACATTGAAATTAAGTGCATAAATATATAAATACTGAGTCGTCGACAGATGTGGCGAAGAAAACACGGTCTTTTTCCCAAATCAAACATTGTTAATAAATAAATACAATAAATAAAAAGGGCGATATTTATTTACCATGACTTTACCTTTTTAAACGGGTCTTAAACACATAATACATTACGGCTGAATTGAAGCGCCCTAGCTAGCAAAAATGAACAAACAAACTTTGGAAAGTTACTTTATTGAAATATTAAAGTTTGCATGCCGCTCGTATCAAAAACATAACGATGAAAGAAACAATGAAAGAATTTTAGCGACCTAAAAGGGAAAAAGATGTTTTTTTGTTTGTTTATTTATTTATTTATCCCTCGATTGAGTCTATTGAATGATGTCTAACGCCTTGTGAAGTGTGCGCATGTTTCCTTACACAGTGTCATGTCGTAATAGTCACAGGCCGTCGCTAAATTTACAGAAAAAAAACCTTATTCATTCGGTTGGTTTATACTGTAGCTATCAGCCATGCGAATATCTGCGATGTTTTCTGTCATATATCACTGTCAAAACAAGAAAAGATCTCGGACGAGACGAGAAACATCGCAAACGGAACAGACGGATTATTTACCACATGAGGTTTCCTTAAACAGATCGCTCCAGTGAAGAGACGACGTGATTAAAAGCACGGAGTGATGTATTTATTTATTTATTTTTATTTATTTTATTTTTTTTATTATTATTTATTTATTTATTCATTCATTTATTTGTTTGTTTGTTTATTTATTTATTTATTATTATTTTACCACAAGAAATGAGATAGAAAAAAACATAGATGAGTGTATTATTATAATAATACAACATATTACATTTATATTGATATTACATTTATACTATATACAATATAACGTTCTAAAATCCAAGGCCAGCGGTTACAGTTCTTGGTCAGAAGGGTATGAGTTCAAGCCCAGGTTTTCAACAAGCCGACCACCTTTGGGCCCTTGGTCAAGGCCCCTAACCGTCTGTGCTCTACATATATATATATATATAGATATATATATATATATATATATATATATATATATATATATATATAATATACCTCAAAACCTCACCCTTAATAATAAAAACTATTGATTATTTAATATTTATTTTACTCTGGAAATGTATTCTTTTAATATTAATTTCTTGTTAATTTCAATGTTACTTTATTTAGTGTTTGTTTGAAGTTGTAAAATATGGGACGTGGCTCCTTTAAGAATTGTGTTCCGGTTGCTTTTCCATATAAACTGGTGATACGGTGTTTAGGTTATACGGAAGCGCTTTATTGCGTTCGGGAAAAATGCGCTTTATTGCGTAATACGGATTTGGGAATGCGATGCGCTTGCGTAAGGTTCCGTACGGTAATATACGCTAATATAGTGAGGAGATCGTACCTGTTGTGAATGCGCAGCTAGGGGGCGTAATTCGGGGGAAATTTAGGAAGCGTGAGTGGATGCGCTGAACGTTTATTTATTTATTTGTTTTGTTTTCGTTTTTTTGTTGTTCGGGTTTCGTTCGTTCACGCCGACACGACGCAGAGTGAAGGAGCGGATCACTCACATAGTAATACACACTGCGTTAATAACACTAGTGCCTGGAAAGTCAACTTGAGCACAAATAATATATATATATATATATATATATATTAGATATATATATATATATATATATATATATATATATATCTATATATATATATATATTATATTGTTATATTTATGTGTACTCTTCCGGCACTGCATAAAGATGAGACTAAATTGGCGCGCGCGGAGACAATTTCATTTTGTTCTTTCTTAAACCTCATTATACTCGCTGGAGACGCAGCCCTGTGATCGCTTTGATAAATAATACGCCTTGTTGGAACTGCAGGCTCTGTTTATGATATACAATACACCCCCCCCCCCCCGCACTCCCCGGCACCCCCCCGATGAACTCCGAGGCACCTCGGAAGCAGTGAAAATTGGCCAGACACATTCATCATCTCCCTCCACCTACACGCCTTTTATGATGGGAGTGATGTGAGTTTGCACCAAGGCTCCACAATCAGGAGGGATCTGGATGGTTTTGGAGCGTGAGCAGATTGGTGCTCCGTGTGCCAGAACTTCGCTAGGTTTTGAGCAAAACGTTCAGTACCTTAGTAAGAAAATCTGCTAAATCTGTTCTGCGCGCCCCAGATTGGTGAGATATTACTCAGCGCCCATGTCTGGCATGTGTTCATTACGTGACGGCCTTATTTTCCTTTCGCTTTGTTTTCTTGGTGCCATTTGCCTAGCTCTGATTGGTTTAAATAGGGACTATAGTGAGGAACGGCAGGGGGGGGTGGGGGGGGCTTTAGGGGGGCGAAGGAAAGGAAATGAGGTAAAACATTTTACTCATCTTCAGTGCTTAACGTATATTTATATATTCTGTATAAAATAGGAGCAGTAGAGAGCTGTAATGAATGTATTTTACGCCGCTAATGTATCTACGCATCCACTAAATGTCGTACTTTTAACGCCACTAGAAAAAAAAACGTACCTTTTTACTCACTGCTACTAGAGTTGAATACATTGCACCGAATATAAACGCTGTCATGGGACTATAAGTGTAGCCTCGTTGGGTTCTGATGAGAGTTTAAGGGTTCTCTCGCTGTATATGTGTGTAAATACACATAAAAACAGGGGATGGTGTGCAGGTGAACGCGCCGCCGAATTTGCATAATTGACTAAAATGCCGTTCTCGTCGATCGGCACTTTCGGTGCTTCAGTACTAAATGTTGTATTCGGTGAAAAGTGGGAATTTGTGGAAGCTTTTACTGGAGTCACATCTAAATATAGGAGGGTTGTATTTCAGGTAAATAGGAGTCATTCAGGAACGATTCGTTCTTTTTGAACGAGTCTTTAAAACGACTCAGAAGAAAGAGCATCATCTCAGAGAGTAATATATATATATATATATATATATATATATATATATATATATATATATATATATATATATATATATATATATATAATATATATAGCTTATTTATTTTGGTTCATTAAAGAACAAAATATGTATCCCACTGCATGCAGGAATGTTGTTTTTGAGGTAAAATAGGAGTCGTAAACTCTACAGGCGATTATTGACGGGAAATGATTCGTTCTTTTTGAACGAGTCTTCAAAATGACTCAGAAGAACGAGTCATCTCCCTGATTCGTTCATTTCCTTCTGGAAGCGTATATATATATATATATATATATATATATATATATATATATATATATATATATAGATATATATATATATATATATATATATATATATATATATATATATATAATAGATACACTGAATACATACTTATACATAAAAAATAATAATATCTCTATATATATATATATATATATATATATATATATATATATATCTATATATATACTATATATATATATATATTATATATATAATATTCTATATATATATATATAGCTAATTTTTGTTAATTCAAGAACAAAACATGTATCCCAGTGCATAATTAGTCCTGTGTCCACTATGAATGTGTTGCTTCAATAAAACCAAAATAAATACATTTAAATAATAATAATAATAATAATAATAATAATAATAATAATAATAATAATAATAAAATAAATAAATAAATAGATTTTTAAAACAACTGCATATTTTCTTACTTGCTTGTCTAGAAAGCCGTATATCGTGTCCGATACACACACACACACACACACACACACACACCTATAGGCACGAGCCCACATACCAGCCAGGCATGTCATGCACTAAGCCAAATGGATGAATGAATAAATGATTGAGCTCACAGCCAGCACTGTTGTCAGAGTCGCTGTTATAAAGAATTAATCTTCAATTTCGAGCCAATTTGAGGAGAGTTTGGTGCGCCGAGTCCCCGAGACCGCACAATACAGGCGTATATTGAATACGTTTGGAAAGCCAGGAGGATCCTCTGATGGGGGTCTATGAATAAATTTACTCCAAATTCATCAGTAGGTAGATGAACGTAAAAAAAAAATATATATATAAATAAATATATAAATGCCGACCGCGCATAATGGAGAGCGATTCCCGCAAGGCTGCGGGTTATAATTCCATGTGATTCTCAGCCCTCGGCCTTTATTGCACATCTTTATTTGCAGCATTTGATTATTAATGACACAGGATTGCCAGCAGCTAGACGACTCGCTTTAAATAACCCAGACTGACTGCATAAAAGTCTCGCTTCATTTTTGAGTGACCCTTCGTTGTTGTTTTTTTTTTTCCCCGCTTGCGTTTATAAGTATTTAACAGAAGTCTCTTTAGCTTTGTCTCGTTTACATCTGCGTACCAATAACCTGACCATCTGCTTGCCTGAAGAATCAAGGAATCTAGCACTTTATTTTCCTGTCTCTAAATTACATGCGCATGTATAAAACCACAGCATGGCAGAGCATCACTAATAACCATGTACATCCTGTTTGTTGTAAAAAAAAAACCAACAACAACAACAAAAAGGAGTTTTTACATATCATTCACTCTTTGTTTGTTTGTCCCCTGATTCGAATAGAATAGACTCTATGGGAGTCATGTGACAATTTTTATGACTGAAAAAGAACGCAAATGACTCAGATGTGCATTGCATAGAGTCTTTGGGAGTCACTTGACAAAAGAACAAACGACTCAGAATCACTACATAGTGTTTATGGGAGTCACTTGACAAAAGAACAAACGACTCAGAATCACTACATAGTGTTTATGGGAGTCACTTGACAAAAGAACGAACGACTCAGAATCACTACATAGTGTTTATGGGAGTCACTTGACAAAAGAACAAACGACTCAGAATCTCTACATAGTGTTTATGGGAGTTATTTGACAAAAGAATGAACGACTCAGATGCGCTTTATAGCAGTCTTTGGGGAGTTGGACAAAAGAGTGACAGATGGACACATGTGTTTATTGGAGTCACATGACAAAAGAACAAATGACTCAGATGAATTACATAGTGTTTATGGGAGTCACATGACAAAAGAACGAATGACTCAGATACACTGCATAGCATCCATGGGTGTCACGTGACAAAAAAAAGTCATGTGACAAAAGAACGAATGACTCAGATACACTGCATTGCAGCTATGGGAGTTACTTGGCAAAAGAACGAACGACTCAGATGTGCTGCATAGAGTCTTTGGGAGTCACTTGACAAAAGAACAAACTGCTGCAAGTCGGGACTCAGATCAGATCATTTCATAGAGTCTTTGGGAGTCACTTGACAAAAGAACGCACGATAGATTGCTGCATGGGAGTCACATGACAAAAGAACAAACGACTCAGATGTGCTGCATAGAGTCTATGGGAGTCACTTGACAAAAGAACGCACGACTCAGATTCATTTCATAGAGTCTTTGGGAGTCACTTGACAAAAGAACGAACGACTCAGATTTGCTGCATAGAGTCTTTGGGAGTCACATGACAAAAGAACA
>JACRUU010000004.1:6835096-6845448 GCA_030449085.1 Kryptopterus vitreolus
TGGGATTTAAATAAATATATTTGGAGAAAAATAAAGCATTCCTGGATTTGGAAACTTTCCTGACGCGCGCATTCGTACGGAAACGCGAGAATAATAAAATATTTTAAATCTGCTTTCATTATGTTTCCTATCTGACTTCCGAAGCCTTTCATTGCTTTCCGTCCCCACGGCTTTCTAGGTAAAGAGGTGTTAATATGCCGGTGCAGTTCAGCCCACTGAGACACACTGAAAGCAGATTTGCTGAGACATTCAGGCAAATAAGATTTCGCAAAGAAAGTGCAAAAAAAAAAACATCAATAGCATAATTTCTTATTTACATGTATTAAAAAAAATATATATATATATATATATATATAGGGGCATGGTGGCTTAGTGGTTAGCACGTTCGCCTCACACCGCCAGGGATCCGGGTTCGATTCCCGTCTCTGGCCATGTGTGTGTGGAGTTTGTGCATGTTCTCCCCGTGCCTCAGGGGGTTTTTCTCCGGTTCTCCGGTTTCCTCCCCCCGGTCCAAAAAAACATGCACGGTAGGTTGATTGGCACCTTGGAAAATTGTCCCTAGTGTATGAATGTGTGTGTGTGTGTGTGTGTGTGTGTGTGTGTGTGTGTGTGTCCTGCGATGGGCTGGCATTGCATCCTATTGGATGGGAAAGATCGGATATAGCGGTAGAAGATGAATGAATGAATATATATATAGATAGATATATATATATATAATATATATATATATATATATATATATATATATATATATATATATATATAGGGGGCACGGTGGCTTAGTGGTTAGCACGTTCGCCTCACACCACCAGGGTCCGGGTTCGATTCCCGTCTCAGGCCATGTGTGTGTGGAGTTTGTGCATGTTCTCCCGTGTGCCTCAGGGGGTTTTTCTCCGAGGTTCTCCGGTTTCCTCCCCCGGTCCAAAAAACATGCACGGTAGGTTGATTGGCACCTTGGAAAATTGTCCCTAGTGTATGAATGTGTGTGTGTGTGTGTGTGTGTGTGTGTGTGTGTGTGTGTGTGTGTGTGTGCCCTGCGATGGGTTGGCATTCCATCCAGATGAAGCGGTAGATAAAGCGGTAGAAGATGAATGAATGAATGTATATATATATATATATATATATATATATATATATATATATATATATATACGGGTTTCAGAAAAATCACTTTGCACGCACAATTATTGTTTTTTTTTTTTTTTTTCGCTCGCTATTTTAATCGATCTGTTTGAAAAACAATAAAGCCTATACATTACCGCAGCCCTTTCTTCGCACATCCACACTTGTTTCTGGGGTCAGAGCGCAGAGAGTCGACTATGATACGGCGCCCCCTGCAGGGCAGCATTTTAATAACCTGATGTAATTGTAATTATTTTGCTAAGATTTGCGTTAAAAGCATTGAAGTGACCAGAGGAAAACACACACAAACAACACAGAAAAAGGCCGTTTTCTCTGGCTGCCTTGTAAAAAAAAAAACCTTTGGTTTGTTGTTTGTTCGTCCAGCTTTGCTCATTTCTCCTCCAATGCCCGAGTCACATCGCTCCCAAAATCAAAGAGGTCACACACTGCGGATTGATCTCGAGGCGTTTCCCATCAGCATTTTTCCCCCCGCCGCCCTGCAGTCCTGTCATCCAGGCAGATGGAAAAGAAATAAAGCAGATTTAACTATGGATTTCCCGGACTCTATTGACCGCCCCCCTACTACCCCCCCCCCCACCCCCCCCCCCCCCCCCCCCCCCCCACCCCTTCCCCCCCCTTCCCCGTACTCCCCAGTGTCTAAGGGCACGTGTTTCTTGAGTTACGGTGCGGCCGGGGACTTCCTCTGGCAATGTCTCCCCAATGTTTGGAGGCAAACAGCAATTTAGTCGGCGGCCCAAGCAGGCGGTCGCCCCCGGGTTACCCGCGTGATTTACTCGCTGGGAAATGGCGCTGAGGGAGCTCTCCATCTCCAACGCTCCGTCATCAGTCAGTCAGTTATCCACCTGAATCGAGTGGCGCTCGGCATGGCGGGGAGAAAAGCCATTACTCTCGGGAGGGGAGTCGGTGCCGAGTCGGCGTCCTCATCACTTACGCTTCAACAGGGAGCGGACGCTACGACGGACGGTCATGCATTAATAATATCGCTTAGACAATGGAAATGGAAAGAAGAGAAATAGAAATGTCGTCCGAGTAAATGCTTTAATCACGGTTAAAGTCACACCTATGCGACATGTGGAATGATTCGGCATCACGTCCGGGAGTCGCGTGACTCCCATAGACTCTGTGCCATTCGGTTTATCTTAATATCTTCCTTATCTGCATTGTAATATTTTAATTACACACAATTATACAGGCAAATTGTGCGTACGTAGACGTTTAATGAAAACGTTATTTTATTTCTGATTTTTCAAAAGAACGGAACGAACCAAAATGAACGAAAAGATTCGGTCGTTTTTGACGAACGTGATTCTAAAGAACCGAGTCGCTAAAGCGATTCACTAAAGTTAACCAAGAGTAAACTCGGAGTAAACTTGCTTGGTAGCTCTCAGATTAATAAACATATAAATAAATAAATAACTATTGATAATAAATAAATACGATAATAGAAGAAGAAATAGACATATAATAGACATATGCATATATATATATATATATATATATATATATATATATATATATATATATATATATATATATATATAGATTTTTTACTCTGGAAATTATTCTTTTAATATTAATTTCTTGTTAATTTTAGATGTTACTTTTTGTTTAGTGTTGGTTTGAAGTTGTAAAATATGGGACGTGGCTCCTTTAAGAATTGTGTTCCGGTTGCTTTTCCATATAAACTGGTGATACGGTGTTTAGGTTATACGGAAGCGCTTTATTGCGTTCGGTAAAAATGCGCTTTATTGCGTAATGCGGATTTTGGGAATGCGATGCGCTTGCGTAAGGTTCCATACGGTAATATGTTATCTTTATTTAGCACACAGATTAAATAAACGAAGGATTTTTTTTTTTTACTCGTAAAGTGAAAGAAACAAACAAAATTTTTTTTTGTGGCACAACATTTCAATGTGTAGATATATATAGATATATATATATATATATATATATATATATATATATATATATATATACACACATACACACAGTGGGATTGGAGTTTGGAGACCATGAGAAACTCTACAGACGAAAAAAAAAAAAACAATATTTCAGAATCAGGTCCGGGATCCTGCCTCTGTGTTGCATCAATGCTACTGTCAATATTTATAGGTTTCGGAAAAGAAAGAAAAAAAATAGAAAAGATGTAGCTTGACGATGAAACCCTTTCTTAGACACATTGAGTGGACACCGTTTAAAAAAAAGGCAAAGGCAGCAGTGTTTATCATCAGTGTGTAAATAAAAGCATATAAAAGCTATATATATATATATATATATATATATATATATATATATATATATATATATATATATATGTGTATGTATATATACAGGCAACATTTCTCCACAACATTGGTAACATTGGTGCTACATCACAACATCTCACAACATAGAGCACGGGGAGAACATGCAAACTACACACACACACACACACACAAAGTGGAGGCGGGAATCGAACACGCAACCCTGGAGTTGTGAGGCGAACATGTTAAGCATGAAACAGTGCAGGATATACACAATACACAAACCCAAAATAGCAACAAACAATATCGTAAACTGGGGCACGGTGGCGTTTAGTGGTTAGCACGTTCGCCTCCCACCGCCAGGGTCCGGGTTCGATTCCCGTCTCGGCCATGTGTGTGTGGAAGTTTGTGCATGTTCTCCCCGTGCCTCAGGGGGTTTTTCTCCTTCTTTTCCTCTCCGGGTTCTCCGGTTTTCCCCCGGTCCAAAAACATGCACGGTAGGTTGATTGGCACCTTGGAAAATTGTCCCTAGTGTATGAATGTGAATGTGTGTGTGTGTGTGTGAGTGTGTGTGATGGGTTGGCATTCCATCCAGGGTGTATCCTGCCTTAATGCCCATAGACGCCACCTGAGATAGGCACAGACTCCCTGTGACCCGAGGGAAGATCGGATTTAGCGTTAGAAGATGAATGAATGAATATCGTAAACTACTGCATGTGTACACAATGTGCAAGTATAAGTAATAAAATGTAAACGGTAGTGACGATGATGTGCAATAGAAAAAAAAAAACAGAAAAAAAACAAATGGATTTGTATATTATATATTGTATATTCACTTTAATTGCACTTTTGTCAGGCGTTATGTTTAAGCTACATAAAAGCCGTGCATAAAAAAAAAAAAAACACTTTTTAGGTCAATCGCTCTTTCTCTCCAAAGACTCGCCATCGAGTCTTTTTTTTTTTTCACTTTACGCACGAATCCATTTATGCACTTTGTGGAGTCCTTTGGGCGTGTAAAAGTACGACTGGATCTTTTCCGACGCCCAGTGTCCTTTTGGTGCTTTCACACTCCCCCCCCCCCCCCCCCCCCCCCCCCCTAAAAAGCCCGCCCCCCCCCCCCCCCCCCGCGCCATTAAAGAAGCATGTTCGTTACAAAGCTGTAATAGCAGAGAGCTTTTTTTTTTAATAGAGTTTGGACTTTTGACAGCCGAGGCCGGACGTGTTATCGTAGTATAATCTGTTTACTGCATATCGCTATCTCCTTTGTGTCGTCGAAAAGAGCCAACCGTAAAACACACTTTGGCAAGTGTTGGCGCGATGTCCCTACGCATTCGATACCAACTATTTCACCGGGAAAAAAATCAGCGCTGAAGAATTGCTGGAGAAATGGTGATGACAAACTGGTGGATGAGGAACGTTTTTTTTTTGTTGTTTCTTTCTTTTCTCTTTTTTTTTTTTTTATTTATGTGAAAACTGAGTGCCGATGCTACACAATACACAGAGGGTTGTATTGACTATACAAAGCTATATATATACTAAGTATATCCACGATATATATAAATATATATATATATATAATATATATATATATATATATATATATATATATATATATTTGTTTATTTCAATGTGACTTGTGTTTAGTGTTGGTTTGAAGTGTAAAATATGGGACGTGGCTCCTTTAAGAATTGTGTTCCGGTTGCTTTTCCATATAAACTGGTGATACGGTGTTTAGGTTATACGGAAGCGCTTTATTGCGTTCGAAAAAGAAAAATGCGCTTTATTGCGTAATACGGATTTGGGAATACGATGCGCTTGCGTAAGGTTCCATACGGTAATATATTATCTTTATTTAGCACACAACAGATTAAATAAATGAAGGATTTCTTTTCTTTACTCGTAAAGTAAAAGAAAACAAACAAAATAAATTAGAAAAGCATTTATTTCAATGTTTTGTGGCACACCATTTATATTTATATATATATATTATATATATTTATATATATATTATATATAACCCATCAAACTCCTGCCCTTTAATAAAATACTTGATTATTTAATATTTATTTTAATATTTACTTTTTAATTTAATTGTTTTTTTTTAGTGTTTGTTTTCTAAGTGTAAAATATGGGACGTGGCTCCTTTAAGAATTGTGTTCCGGTTGCTTTTCCATATAAACTGGTGATACGGTGTTTAGGTTATACGGAAGCGCTTTATGCGTTCGGTAAAAATGCGCTTTATTGCAGTAATACGGATTTGGGAATGCGATGCGCTTGCGTAAGGTTTCCGTACGGTAATATCGCTAATATAGTGAGGAGATCGTACCTGTTGTGAATGCGCAGCTAGGGGGCGTAATTCGGGGGGAATTTTAGAAAGCTGAGTGAATGCATTGAACGTTTCTTTATTCGTTTTTTTTTTGGGGTACGTTGATTCGCCGACACAACGCAGAGTGAAGGAGCGGATCGCTCACATAGTAATGCACACTGCGTTAATAACGTGTTAATAACATTAGCGCCGTTAAAGTCAATTTGCATTAACATGTTAAATCAAGTTGTGATTGACGGGTTCCCTGCGAAGTGACAAACATTAGGACATGGGTAGGTTTGGATCTGGTGTTGTTTCAGAGGCAGCGCAGGCCAATCTATCGACAGGGATCAGGCTCGGTTCCGCGCTATAGGAAATCCATGACACATTTCCCAGAAGCCAGAGAAGGACTCGGTGTATCTGTGACTCAAGAGGTGTAATACGTGGATCAAACCTTCTACACAAGCGAACTCACCTGATTATTCTCGTTCCGGGCTTGAAAATCGTTGCCGACGCGTCCGTTCACATCAAAAAGATGTACATTATAACGACCCGCCATCGATTTCCTCCTCCTCCTGACATACGGGGCTCGCGGCGCGTGATGCTTCAGCCAATAATACAACAAAAAAAAACCCATATAGGATTTCTTTGTCTGCTTCCTTTCAGCACAGACCAAAAGAAAAACACACTATGTGTTGGAGAAAGCAATGCTTTTTTTATTAGTGAAGACACGAGCCATGAAGACTGGTATATTTTTACCATCACAATCATTGATTCCGGACGTTTCTATCGATAGATATATTTTTATTAGCGATAGTCACCGATAGTCGGTGTTATTTCTGCCTCATGCGTTTAAGTCGGCGCATAACAGTCTCCGGCGAAAATCACATTCGCACCGCATCCTTTAATGTTTGTTTTCCTCCAACGCCAGATGATTCGTAGCTAATAATTGTGCAATTATAGTATCTGCTTGAAAGCACTTTATTTTTTTTTTATATGTAAATAAATAAATAAATAAAATTGTAAGCAAATTGTAAATAAATTCAGACAACAAGGGATTAATGCTATTCTTAAAATGTACTTGCATGGATGCCATGGTGGCAAATCTTAAAAAAAAAAATAATAAAATAAATAAATAAATACAATAAAAAGGCAATAAAAATTCTTTAAAATGCACTTGCATGGATGCCATGGTGGCATATCTTATAAATAAATAAATAAATAAACACACCACATAAATAAAATCCACAATTTTTTTTTAAAATGCACTTGAATGGACGTCACGGTGTCATATCTTTAAAAAGGTAAAAAGAAATAATAAAAATCCACAATTCTTTAAAATGTACTTGAATGAACACCATGGTGGCATATCTTATAAACAAACAAACAAACAAATAAAACATAAAACAAAAATAAAAAAATAAAAAATAAATAAATAAATAAATACATACATAATCTAAATGCACAGTTCGTTAAAATTTACTTGCATGGATACCATGCTGGCATATCTTATGAATAAATAAATAAACAACAAACAATAAATCATCAAAATAACAATTCTTTAAAATGCATGAATACCAGTGGTGGCATATCAGATAGATAGATGGGATGGATGGATGGCATGGATGATGGATGGAATGGAGGGATGGGTGGGGCTGTATGTAGGATGGATGTATGTATGTATGTATGTATGGATGTATGTATGTATGGATGTATGTATGGATGTATACATGTATGTATGTATGTAGGTATGTATGGATGTATGTATGGATGTATGGAGGGGTAGGGGGATGTATGTAGTGTGTATGTTGTATGGTGTAGAGTATACCTGTGTATGGGTGTCTTGTATGTATGTAGTGTATGAGTACGGATGTATTGGATGTATGTATGTATGTATGTATGTACGGTGTGTGGATGGTATGTACGGATGTATGGTGGATGTCGTGTATGTTGTATGTATGTGGTGTATGTGGGATATGTGATGTAGATGTGTGAGGTAGAGTGGGTTGATTGTACGCCTGTATGAGGAGTGTTATGTCGTCACTGTCTGTTGTGTGGATTCTCGGATGTAGGAGTCTGTCTGTATGTAGATGTTGTATGTGTGGATGTATGTATGTATGTATGTATGTGTGGATGTATGTATGTCTCCTTTCTATGTATGTCTGTCTGCTGATGGGGGTCTGAGGAGGAGTATTTGTATGTATGTATGTCTGTCTCTGTTTGTCTGGTCCGGCTGTCTGTGTGAGTATGTTGTATAGTCTGTTTGTGGATGTCTGTATGTCTGTATGTCCTGTCTAGTTAAGGTATGTGTGGATGTTCTGTCTGGGATGTCTTTGCTTGTCTGATCTGTGTCTTGTTGTGGATGTATGTCTGTGGTAGTGGGATGTATGTTGTCTGTGTTGTATGATGGACTGACGGTGTTGTATGTGTCAATGGTACCGGTCGTATGGGTATGTAGGTGGAGTCTGTTTAGGTCTTCTGGCTGTATGATATGTGTGTATGGTGTATGTTTTATGTATGTATGGATGTATTTATGTGTGGATGTATGTGTGGATGTATGATGTGTGTCTGTGTCTGTATGGTGATGGGTATGTAAAAATTTAAAAAGTATGATGTATTTATGTATGTACGGACGGACGGACAATTTGTAAAATGCAATTGTATGGATGCCATGGTATCAAATGTGTACATAAAATATTGTTCTATACGTATTCTGGTATGAATTCAGTCTCGTTGGATTTTTACATTTTAATCTTGCATGGAGAAAAAAAAAAAGGTATTATAATCTTATATAACAATTCCAACGTGACATTTCCCTCAGGGTGCAATTGATGACCTTTTCACGGCTCTTAACCAGTTTCCCATTGACCGATGAAATCTGGTTCCCTCATGCAGAGAAGGGAAATTTATCTCTCACCTCGACTGTTGGGTCCGAAAGCCGCTCGGGCCCAAGCACTGCGAGATCCGACTGCATCCGGGCATTGATGAGGTGATCATTACCCAATCATCTGTAACTGCTGTAATGAAGGGGTGCTGGACTCCACACCTCATCAGCATGGGCTCTACAATCCACTTTTATTATTATCATTCGAATAAAAAAAAAAAAAAACAACTAAAGTATAAGATTACAGGTGGTGTTTGATGTTCCTTCCCAAAAACCACTCCAGCAGCTCGACTGTCTTCTGTAAATGGCCGATATGTTCCGTCACATAGAAGTAAAATGCTGGGAAATAAAGCGTTCCTGATTGAAACTGCACTCCAGAGGGGTGTCTTTTAGACTCGCTTTTAGCCGAGTGATTGTTGAAGGCAACTTTCTTATATCGCCCATAAATCAGTCTATCAGCTCGTCTCGGAGGAAGAATAGAGTAAAGAAGGGGCGAGATATAAAACAAATAATAAATAAATACAGAATTTTATTTCAACTTTTCACACTCGGCAGATTCGTCTGGAATAACAGAGAACATAAGGTATGCCTTCAAACGTTGTCTGTAACAGACAGACAGAGACAGACAGACAGATATAAAGATAGATAGATAGATAGATAGATAGATAGATAGATAGATAGATAGATAGATAGATAGATAGATAGGGAGGAAGAGACGACAGACCAGCAGAACACAGACAGACAGACTGACAGAGGATAAAAGATAGATAGATAGATAGATAGATAGATATATGGAGACGGACAGACAGACAGACAGATGGAGGAATAGATAGAGAGACAGACAGACAGACAGACAGACAGACAGACAGATAGATAGATAGATAGATAGATAGATAGATAGATAGATAGATAGATAGATAGATAGATAGATAGATAGATAGATAGATACAGACGGACGGACGTGCGAACGGACAGACAGACACACAGATGGAGGAAATACGACATACAGATGGAGAACAACAGGCAACAGACAATGATAGATAGATGCGACAGACAGACAGACAGACAGACTAAGAATCTAAATGCACAATTCTGTAAAATGCCATCTCTATATATCCTCTCTCTCCTCATCTCTCTAAATAAATAAAGGTAATATAATACTTAATCTATGAAGTGGAGATCACGTGTTTATTATAGATCATTCTCTGTATCGTGCAATTTGTGAACACATCACAGGCGTCGGCTCTCGGTAAGCTGCATAAGGCTGGGTCAGGCGATCACCTGCTTTTCCTGCTCCTGCGTAAATGCTTCAAGGACAATAAATGTAAAATGTAAAACATTTGGTACAGGAAAACTGCACAGACACGGCGAGTGAACCGCGCCGCGAAGGGGGGGAGTGATTGGTGGGGGAGGTGAGGGGGGGGGGGGGGGGGGGGGGTGCGACTGTTATTTTGCTATTTTATCTTCGCCGTAGGACGTAGGACATAATTAAAATATACTTTGAGCAAGTTGGGGACGACGACACCCGAGTATATGTGTGGAGGAAGAAGCGATGTGTGTTTGTGTGGGCCGTGGGAGTCGCAGGTAAAAGCAGTGCGATCATTAAAACGCACAGCACACTGTCTGTGTGATACATCACAATGCACACAGGACCTATTTCTGTATTTATCACATAGTAAAAAAAAACACACAAACATAGTGGCTTTATAGTACTTTAGTAACAGCGGATTTGGAAGGTAATTCAGTAATTAATATTTATAACACTCGTAGATAGATA